>SSNQ01000412.1:1616976-1643522 GCA_006942095.1 Nothobranchius kuhntae
GACAGGTAATATTAAGTTGTTGCTAACTGAAAAGGTAGTTTGGAAATTTTTGAGTCGACTATTTGCTTCTGCTTTGTTGTTGTCATTGTTAGCTCAACGTTAACCGCTAACCTTCATTATCCGATATTAAAGCTAAATAAAAAGATGCCATGGCTTCTTAGAGGTACAAGAAATAACATTTCGGTTGCTCCTGTTTACTGTCTTGTTTCTTTTAACAACTCTGGAGCTTTTTGCCTGCTGATGTCAGATTACAAATTTTCATTGTAAAATTCTTACATATTGCTCCTTCAAGAAAGCAAGCTGGAGCTGGCCATGCCCACCCATTCCCTGCTCAGGGTGCTATAAGCTGAGAAGCTCCAATATCCCGGAGAGGCTTGGAGTAGAGCCCCTTCCCCTTCCATCAGCAACTCTCTCTTCCTTGTGAGAGGTCACTCTTTCACACTTTCCCCATTTGTGATGTCACAAATGGGGACTTTTTAAAATGCTTGTTTTAGGCACATAATTCCTAAAACCAAACACTGGTTTTAGGAATTTTTACATTTGGAGTGTGTATAGAGCCCATAGAGACCCACGTGGATGCACATGAGAAAGCAAAAGTTACATTTAGCCCAATATGTCCTTCTTTCATTCTTGTTTAATCCATTCACCTGTATTTGTCGTGGATGATGGCATAGATGATGGGGTTGTAGATAGTGGAGGCTTTTGCAATGACTGCAGGAACGGACTTGGAGTACGGCGACAAAATGTTGGAATGGCTGATTGAGACACAAAAACAAATTTAATATTTTCCCTCATTTTAATACAAAGTGTTCTTATTCATTTTGCTGCTAACAGACATTTGTTATTTTGGTGTTGCACGACCAAACATGCCCATCACAACACAAAGTTCCCTGTTCTTTTTACTGGTTGTAGCTCTGTAACATAATAAAGGGTCATGTTTGGCCAGGGATTAACTTGCACCATCTGCTGGGTTGGGTTGGTTAAATCCATCTGATCATGTTTGCTCATGTGTGCCTAAATGCAGGTTAGTGCGCATGTAAAGCTGCCATCCTCTGTTAACCAACAAAAAAAAAAAAGAAATGATTGAGAAGCTGAAAAAATAGGATATGCCCCTGTTGATAAAAAAAAAAAAGTCAGACAAATGAGCAAATTCACTGTCTACATGTACATGGAGCAACATGGGATGGATGCATAAATGGTCAGAACTGTGAGGGTCAGGAGCTTCCATGTTTTCCCTCATCTTGACTTTCATGTGACTGCTGGGAGTTTCTTATTTTACATAGAATCAACTATTAAAGGTGAAAGATGGAACATGAGCACCAGAGCAACATCTAGTGGGTGGAGGTTGTAGTTGCAACAACAGAACAAAGTTTCCAGTCGTCGGGATACCAGGTTTGCTCCAGATATGTGCAGTTTCTTTATTTGGGTCCATCTGTTGTAGGCTTCACCTGGTTTTAGATCTTTCATGGTTGCTTCTCTTCTGAGAAGGATGACGACATCTTCTGGGCTCAGATGAAGCTGCTTGACTTGCCGAGTCGGCCATTTTCTACAGTGCCAGCCTCGCTGTGCCAAGCAGACTGTTTGGCAACCAGCAGCAGTGCATTCTATTGGCTGGTAGATGTAAACATAAACTCAGTGTCGTACCCATGTAAAATATTTTTTTTTATTTAAATATAGCTTTTAAAGGAAATACTGTACCTTCATTCTGCACACCTTTAAACAGCCGGTGAAGTTTTTTTTTAAATATAGCTTTTTATTTAATTGACCCATATTCAACCCCTAAATTAGCTAATTTTAGTTAATGAAAGAACCAAATGCCCTGGAGATTCCTCTCATAATTTTAAGGGATCAGAACAGAATCACAGATTGGCCATTTCGGCATTTATTTGCATCACATGTGGTCAGATTTGTACAGAATTCAATGCTTTATTTTTGCTATGTTAACCCTGGAGAAATGAGCATTTTTACACCAGTCGATCATTAAAGAAAATCAACTATATCCTTGGACAGAAACTCTTATCAACTTGTGTGTCTTATATTATTTAGATAATAATACATTCTGGTATTATTTTTTCAATCATGGTACTGGTTTTTTAGCTTTATGCTTTTTTTTTTAACTTTTTCTCATATCTTCAGTCTACGTTCAAAACAAAAAACAATAACTTTCCGTTGGAGCACTAAAATTATTGAATACATAAAAAGTTCTTACCCAGACCAGGAAATCAGAGTCACGCAGGCATACGGTGACCAAGAGAGGACGTAAACCACGATTACAACAAATGCAATCTTTGCCAGCTTCCACTCACTCCTAATGGACTTCTGTCGGATGAGAGTGCTTTTTCTCACCTGAGTTCCTAAACGTTCCAACTCCCTGAGGGTGAAACAGCAAGAGCTCAAACTTGACTTACGTTGTGTCTTATGTGGATGAAAAAAGTGCAAAAGATGCATCACCTGCTAGTTTTTCTTATAGATAAGAACATTTTTAGATAGCAGAACAGGATGATTCCCAGGGGAATAAAGAAGACAAAAACGCAAAGCATCATGGTGTAGCTCCTGTTGGCTGCTGTGTACGAAACGTAATCCCATGTACATGATGTCATCAGGCCCTCCGGGATATAGGAACCTGGGATGAGAAAAGATCACAAGATATGTGGATGTTTACAGGAACATGTGCTCGTGGTGCATGGTGAGAACAAGTGTGAAATTAGGGATGCACCGATGGATCGGAATTTGATCCCAATTGGCCGATAGCGCCCCTATCGGTTTTGATTGGAGTTTTCAAAATAGATCAAAGCAGAGCGATCAGGTAGGGTTGTCACGGTAACCGGTGTAGCGGTAGACCCCGGTAAAAAAAAGTTGACAATAATAATAACCGTCTTGTTTTTAAAAAACTATATTATCTCGGTGGATTACTGTGGCTGCGGTGTAGGCGCGGTGACCCTTACCAGCCACCATATCATCTGCTGAAGTTGCCGGCGGCACATGCACGCTTTGTTGTTTACAACCAAAACTTTCTTGAAGCTAAAGCTGAAATAATAGCCAAAGGAGGAGACAGCAGCGCTCAGGAGGACATTTTTTATCTGTCAAAGAAGACAAAGTGGGAAGTACGGGCATCTTTTGGATATTTGAAGAATGCCGAGGGGCAGTTGATAGAAGACGGCTATCCTGTTTGCAGCACGTGCAGAAAAAGTGTCTGTGAAAGGCAGCAACGCTTCAGATCTCATGACACATCTGCGTGACCATCACCCACAACTCTACAGTCAACGCAAGGCAAGCTAACGTTAGCGTTTTAGCTAAAATGTATGATCCGATGATTTGGGTTGAGGGAGAATGCAACGAGTCACTATATAAAGCAGCCGCAGTGCCGCTACCTGCATATAAACCGTGTCACGGACACCCCCATGTTGAAATGACGCTATGCATTACGGGGCTCCCAGGGGCAGATAAGAGTTGGTCTCTCTCCGAGAATAATAATGAATTTAACAATGATTACTGCCTGATGACATTTTCCCACATCTGCAAAGCTCACTGGAAGAACACAAACCGAGGACAATATTTTCCTGATATAGGGTTTATTACTCAAGTAAGGGTAAAAAAGTATCTGATTAGAAGGCTACTTGAGTACTGAGTATCATCTGATCTAATATTTTTAAAATGATGACATCAAACAGACATAAAATAAGAAGTTATGGGCGAATATTGGTATTTTAAACTCTAAAGGGAAAAAATGTAAACAAATAAACAACATAATTACAAAATAACACATTTTAGGCAAAATTTAGACACAAACTGAGGACAATATTTCCTGACATACAGGGTTTTTTTTTTAATTGTGTGAAAATGTAGCACGTTTAAAAAAAATACCGCCATAATACCGAAAACCGTGGTAATTTTGGTCACAATAACCGTGAGGTTAAATTTTCACACCGTGACAACCCTAATACAGACCATTTTAGATTAGGTTACATTTCCTTTATTCCCAGATTATGTAGTTTGTAGCACTCATTATAATGTTGTAGAAAATTTCTGGCCAATCCATGTGATCAGTATCGGCAGCAAAAAACCTGATCGGTGCATCCCTATGTGAAATTAGCTCAAACGTGTCACGACAAACATAACTCATAATAGTTCTTCTGTTCCAGAAAACTTACTCCAGCCAACCAGAGGAGCCAAACTCCAAACCAGAGAATAAAGCCAGACAAGGAAAATGGCAAATGTGGTTCTTTTCTTGGAGCTCCAGTGGATGGTCTGCAGGGGCCTGGAGATGACCAGATACCTTTCAATGGAGATGGCCAGAAGGTTGATCATAGAAGAAATGCCAAACAAGGCACCACAGAAGGCATAGATTTTACATCCTATAGGAGGACACACACACACATATTAGCAAAGCAGAGCTAATCAAGATCTAGCCCGCTAACGCATGATAAGAATTACCCATCTCGCCAAACATCCATTCCTTGTAGAGGGAGTTGATGAAGAAGACGGGCGACTGTGTGAACGCCATGAGGAAGTCACTGATCGCCAAGTTGATGATGAAGTAGTTGGGCAGTTTACGAAGCTTCTTGTTGCTGCACAAATCACACAACAGGAGAGGTAATTGATTATTATGTGTGGAGCGACGGCAGTGTAAAAAGTTCTAAAACTTTCAGAAGTTGTTTTGCCAAACAAGTTCACAAAAAGACAGTCTTATCACATCACTTTAAATCTAAATTACTTTATTGGACATATTTACAAAAAAATATGACTTCAGTTTTATTTTAAAAAAGGTTTTTGCAAATAATGTTTATCTAATTAAAATATTCTTACTGATTTGATCAAGCTGTTATTGCTGCCCTTTTGTCACATTCCTCATAGTATACTTCAACAGAATAAAAGTAGGTTCACATCCTCTCTGAGAAATAAAAACTTTGTGCTTTAATCAATCAATCAATCAATCAATCAATCAATCAATCAATCAATCAATACTTTATTAACCCCAGAGGGAAATTAGAGTTTCAGTACACACAATTCAGAGATCAGACATACATGGGCAAGACACATGACAAGAATTGGTGACTGTGGTCATTCACAACCCTGAGTCGCGCTACCTTAATAAAGATAAGAGGGTTACATGAGGATTGGTTCAGGTGGAGGGAAAAAAAGGCACTTCAGAGTTACCCTCCATAGGGAGGGCAGCTTTGCTCTGCAAAAAAACCCACCTCAAACGTATATGCAACAGACTTCAGACAACACAACATAACATGAGACTCCAATAGGAAGGCGGGGGGGGGGGTGGGTGGTGGTGGGGGCTGGGATCCTGTTTCCCCCAGCGAGAGCAGCCATCTAAAGTGCTCATCTACTGTACAGTCACAGGTGGGAGGGAGATCTTGGGAGAAGCAAAGAGTACATGGAGCCCTACAGATTGATGACCTCGCCAGGCTGAAGTCCACCAATCCGAAGGTGGGGTGGGGTGGGGGGTCGGGTCGGGTTTTCACAGCATCTGTCTGCATTCCTTTGTGGGGGTTTTAGTTGCTTGCCGCTCAAGGCCACCAGGGTGTCAGATTCAGATAACAGGTGTCTCTTTTCAGCTTTTTAATACAGGAAGTTGCACTGATGGAGCAGGTAAGGGTAGCTAAACTGCTAAACATCACAACAAAGGTGTTTAAGTATATTTTGCTCATCTTAGCTTCACAAAAACACGTAACATGATTGTAATGTAAATGAAATTGAAGTGTTGAAAACTAAGAGGAGCGACACAAAGCCCAAAAGCATGTTCTGTCTATGTTGGAGGGTTTCTGAATGCATCAAAAACAGGACGTAATCTGAGTCAGTTATTACAGGAATCAGGAGTTCAGCTGGAGAAAGATGCTGCATTTTTATAAAAATAAGGAGATCCAGCAACTTCTTGAAACTCTAAAAAGTAAAAAAAAATAAAAATAAATAAATAAATAGTTTGCTGCCAAGCAGATGGTTGACAGTGTGTTTTGGAAATAAAATGATCATTTTAAGTGTAATCAAGACTTTCCAAATTGTATTTGTCAAACAGTTTGATGCTAAACTTAAAATATCAGTGTTTTAAGAGCAGCAAAGCTGATGCACAGAGAAAGGCACAACTGTATGTGTGTGTATGAGTGTGTACACACCACATGGTGACAGCCTGCTACATGAAGGAGCATTATGTAACACAGATATTGTCAAATCAGGCCATCGCTCTAATCTGTACACCTCAACAAGAAGCAAACTGAGCAGATAAGCTCACACTGCGCGCGCGCGCGTGTGTGTGTGTGTGTGTGTGTGTGTGTGTGTGTGTGTGTGTGTGTGTGTGTGTGTGTGTGTGTGTGTGTGTGTGTGTGTGTGTGTGTGTGTGTGTGTGTGTGTGTGTGGTGGGGGGGGGGGGGGGTGCTTTTAGCAGCTTTAAAATATTTGGCCACTCACATCACTCATGTTAGATCCTTTCATTTAGGCATCTATGTTTAGACAGCTTGTCCTACTTCTAAACATTTCTGAAACCTTTTAGGTATCAAACCAAAGACAAACAATCTAAAACGGATTTGTAATCTTTTAAAAGGCATTAATGTCTGCATTTATTTGTTTGTTTGTTTATTCTTTATTGGTCCCATTGAGATTAAAAACCTCATTTTAAGGGAGCCCTGGCCACGAGGCAGCACAGTTACTTATATACAAATTTATAGAAGGCAGTTACAACACAGGGGAATCCGTCTCAAGTGCACTCAATCTGGTTTTAAATGTTTTCAAGGAGATTATTTATTTATGTATTTATTTATTTATTCATTCATTCATTCATTCGTTCATTTAAAAATCTCATCTTTAAGGGAGTCCTGGCCAACAGGCAGCAAAAGATAAAGTAGTTGTTAAACCTGCAAAATTTTAAGAAAAATTGTAGATCTGCATTAATTACAGCCTGTAAATATAATTGTCACCCCTTCATCTGAAACAGTCACCATGAAGCAGATTGTGTCAAATACCTCTTTGTGACCATCAGCACCGTGTTTTAATGTTAAACCAAGGCATACTTGGTCATTTGAATATTTAGCTTCTGTATTCTGCATAAATCTAAATTCATACACGTTGACTCAGCTGAATTTTCAGTTTCCAAAGCTCTTTACTGATTAAATTTGTTTCGTGACTCCTGACTGAAAGCTGCTAATCTCTAAGTCAGACTCATTAGTCAGCGCCCGCTGACGCGTGTGCGTTTTGTCTGCATGACCGTAAACTTTCACTGAAAGTGGTTGTGTCAGGTGAGGTCAGAAAACCAGTTATATTCCTCTAGCTTATCCCATTCCTTGTGTGGTTTTTTTGTTCATGTGTAAAATTATTTTCTCTAAACCTACTGTTCATTTGCAATTCTGCAAATTTAAATCATCTGCACAAAAAAATTGAGAATTTAACCAATGTATCTAGACAGACAGATGGAATAAAAGAGCTGCTGACAATCCCCAGAGCACGCATGCACACACACACACACACGCACACACACACACACACACACACACACACACACACACACACACACACACACACTGACCCAGTTTCTGTGGAACATTAACCATCAGTGGCTCAAATGAGAGGTCACTGTTCCTCCAGATTACACCACTCACAACACAAACTCATCGCAGGACTTCTAAAGGGAACTTTTTGCTGCGAGTCCCTCATCTTGCTGAATGATGTATGATCTATTTAAAAAATCCAAGGAAAAGTTGGTTGTTCTCCTTGTTTGACATCACCTGTTGCACACTGCATGCATAAGACATGTAACTCTGAATTTATAAGCAAGTTTTCAATTTAAAGAGCAAGTCACCCCCTGCCAGATTCTTACTCAACTCCCACTTCCTGTTTGAAAAATGCAACAAATGCTGTTGCCTAGCAGACCGAGAGGGTGGAGCCACTAACAAATACACACACTCACGACATTGTGACATCATAATGTACTAACATCACAGTATACCTCTTAGCCAATAGCGATGGCAGATTTAAACTCAAATGCAGTGCAGAGTTTTTGCCTGACGACGGTGCATCGATGACAGTTTTAGGCAGATTATTTAAATTTTAACTAAGATTAACTAAAGTGCCAAATTATTGACTGAATGTGTCTACAGAGCAATTAGACACTCATTTATATAGTTTATCAACAAAAAAAGTTGATTTGAGGGTGACTTGCTCTTTAAAAAGTTACATTTTTGTGATGAAACCATGTTTTTTTTTAGAATTGTCTGATTTAGAATGCAAAATACATAGCTAAAATTCCAGAGGCAGGGTTTTAATTTTGTGCTATTTTTCAAAAATTTTGTTTATTTTACGAGTAGATTTATTTTTATTTTGAGTGTTTCTCATTTGATTTAAGTAGCAGTAATCACTTTTTGGTTAACTGGGGGGTTGATTTGCCCTTTAAACGAAAAATTTTCATCTTTTATAGAAACTGATTATGTAAAAAAAAGAACTTAATATATATGGTTATGGTTTTTGCTAATCTGAATGGATTATTCTTCAGATTAGATTTTTAAAGAGCTCAAAAAAGATAACTTGCAAAAAAAGAAAAGTGACTTTAGTTAATATGTGCTATAAAACATAAACACTAAAATAATCGATCAAGTGCACATTTCTGAAGTGACGCTCATCTCTTCAGACTCACCTGAAGAAAGCAAACATCACCAGAGCATTCCCAGCGACGCCCAGAGCCCCGATCACAAACACAAACACAGCGACCACATAGTGAGCCTGGTCGGGCACGTCCACCTTGCCGTAGCTCCTCTGGGTGTGTGTTTTCTCAGGCTCCATGCTCTCAGTGGACCACATGATTCAAACACCTTGGCAGGAACTTCCAAGCAGGCAGAATGAGACAACTCTCCTTTCTGTAATCCACTTCTTTTAGCGAGGGTTGCCTCTCCATTAATTGAAGCATTAGAGCAAGAAGGGCTAGATGTTTTGCACTAATGATATATTTCTCCTGATTATTGGTGTAATAAAGATGAAAGATCTCAAATACATAAATATAAACATAAACATCTCATCCGCTCCATCTCATTTTCCTCCAATCTCATCTGACATTCCACCTGCAGTCCTCAGGTATTTCCTCTTGATATTTGGTGCTTTGAAATGATTCTTTCTTCCAGATCATTAAATCCCACGGCCGAGCCTCTCTGTCACCGCTCAACAGTCCAACTGGCAATCGCCTGCAGCCTCCTCACCCTTCACACCAGCTGTGGTCCAGACTCTCACTCAGAGGGCTCTCTTTGCACCGCTTTGTGTGAACCTGTGACTCCTAACCTCTCGTGTTGCTCTCTTCCTGCGTCTCTCCCTCACTGTCCCGTGATGCTTTGTGACACTGCCTATCTCGCATCACTCTGCCTCCCAACCCCACATCCTTTGTGCAACACGGCCCAGCCCTGAGCTCTGTTAACTACCACATTCTTACGTAACTGGCATGTTGCTCACAGCAAGTATCAACAGCGGCATAAGCTCAGAGATCCGTCAGATGCTTCAAACATGGTAGCAGGGACATATGTAAGTCACATTATGCAGCCCTTACGTAACAGGGGGGCATAATCTGCTCAATATTCACTCATTCATCAATCACCTGATCAAGTCTACATGATTTTATTTAGTGTTGGATTATTTTGGAAAATATTCTAAAAACACAAGTTGTGAATTAGTCTCCATCCATCTGTCAGCTGGCTGAGGGTCAGAAGAGCCCACCGGCTGGCCTTTCATTTTATGGTGTTGGAAGAAAAAGACGACATGGGACTAGTGGGAGGCAAAGAGTTGAGACAGAGAAGTCATCTGAGCCCCTGAAGCTAAATTCACTCCTAATTTGAGCTGTGTGCATGCATGTGGACGAGGGTTTGTTCTGGAGAGAAGATAAACTGAGTTGATGCTGACTGTGTGTTTGTGTTTTTACAAGTTCATTCCAGAAACAGACATTTGAGTTTGCACCAGTGGTCCCCAACCTTTTCTCCTTCAACACCAACCTTCATTCTTACCCACATGCACACAATGAAAGTGATTCATTGCAAACTTTACACAGAATTTTGATTGTATTGGGTCTGTTGTTGGGATTTTATAAATATACATTTTACAAATGTAGTCTTGGTAACCTCGCAACCTCAGCATTGACAAAATTGTCATGGACCTGAGTTTTAGAACCACTGTTTTATACTAATTAGCACTAAGATTAAAAAACAGGAGAACATGGATTTTTAAAGAAGCTTGTTTCAAGCTTTGTTAACTCAGTAACAACTACTGTGGTATCTGTTGAGAAATATGCATTATTTGTGTTGCCTTACACATACTCATTTTTTTTCTCAGTTTCTGATGACATTTCTGATCTGCATGGACCGTCAACTACCTCATCAACAGGCCACAGTACATGTAGCTGCACAACTTTACATCTGAGGTGGTTGTGTGCAGTACTGGAGCTCAACAGGGTACAGTGCTCTCACCCTCTCTCTTCACCTTCTACACCTCGGACCTCACCTACAACGCCAGCAGTGGTCACCTCCAGAAGTGTTCTGATGACTCAGCCTTTGTCGGCTGTGTGTCTGAGGGGAATGTCCAGGAGTGCAGGTCAGTCATCATGGACTTTGTGGACTGGTGTGAGTGTGAACAAGCTAGTTCACAAAGCTAGCTTGGTTCTGAGATTCCCACTGGATTCAGCTGAGGAGAGGTGTGAAAGGAGAATGCTGGCGAAGATGACCTCCATCTTTAAAAAAAACTCCCACCCACTGCATTCCACTGTGGAGACCATGGACAGCTCCTTCAGAGCCAGACTGAAACATCCCAGACATAAAACAGAACGCTACCGTAGATCCTCAGTTTAAGCTGTACTGACACTATCCTGTTACACAACCACTCCAATGCAATATTCATCATGTGTTCAATACTCGTTCAATACCAGATTTACAAAGAATGTCATTGTCTCTTGCAGTATGCTGCATAGTGTTGGAACCCAACTTTTTCTTTTTTTATTTGTGGTTTTTAGTGGTCGAAGGTTACAATTCTAGACTACTGCCTATGTGTACACACATGTACCTTTGATATTATTTTTCTTCAAATTATTCTCTTAAGTGTTGATGCTTAAGTCTTCTCTATCCTAAATCCATTAAAATTGTAAAAAATAAAATAAAATAAAAAATAAATAAGTGACCAAATCAGATTATTTGTAAAAAAAATTTAAAAAAAAAAACTAAAAATAAGGCCAAATTGCCACACTTTGATTCATAGCTTGAATTAATACAATTGTATTAACTCTTTCACACTAAATAAGTAATATTATATTAATGCATCTTTACATGACACATTTTTTTCACTTACCTTAAAGAGACAATCTTTAGTTTTTACCATAAATCTCTGGAAATTTCCATCAAAACATTGTTGTAAATGAATCAAATTATGTCCAGTTGTTGAAAAATGTTGGCGGCTCCTTATCATATAACTATAAAAATTGGGTCTAAAGTGTAGGGTGCAGGTCTAGCACCCTTGGGGAAGACACCATGTTCCCTTCTGAACGGCTCGGGGTCCTGCAACTGTTGATGACATCACACTAGATGACATCACACTAGAGGATTGGCTGGACGTACAACTTACGGAAGTTACGTTACCACATTCAAAAACATTTAGGCAGTAAGAAACATGAATTTGATAGCAAACTGCTAAACTGTTTCCAAAACATCGACAGGCGCAGGACCCCGAGCAGATCCAGAAACTACAGCATCAGAAATCTACAATCAGTGTTGCATTCTCTCGATGGAATAAACTAAAGGATCATCAAAGTTGCACGCTTTCTGCTCCACAGGTAACAACCATCGACATAAATATACTGGACATCTCCTTTCCATAGGCTCCAATATCACGTTTTTGTGCTAAAATGGGAGGTGGCCACACCGCCATTTTGACCGTGTCACAGGTTCCGTCAAGCCCAGACAAGTCCATAAAAGGGAAGAGAGGAGGAACTGAGGGTGGGGCTGTAAGGCTGGGATCAACTGATGACACCTGGTCAAACTAGCTACAAGCTAACCTGAAGCTAACCCAAAGCTAATGTGGAGGAGGCAGCTAAGCTAACAGAGGTAGCAGCCTAGCTACAACCGGAGTTAACTGTGCACAACACCAGAGCTTCTGAGTCTGAGATACGCCGGGCTGACCGCTGGGTAAAACCGGGTGGAACACAGAGGTCTCGGAGACCTCCACAGAGGAGAAAAGGAGAAACAGTCGGCTGCTACTACTCCAACTTTAGGACATACTACCAGTGTCCCAAAAAGTAAAACACCATTTGAATTCATGGACAGTAAAAGATGTTTGGACATAGAAAACAGTGGCTGGTGTTTAGCACTATCTCTTTTTATCCAGAGAAGATACCCGAGGGGAGGGGTGAGTTTTCTGTTCAAAACCTCGCTTGTTAGCAGACTTAATATAACAGCTTCAACAATTTTTTTAACAAAGTGATTCAAATGAATAAAATCATTAAAAAATTATCAGTAAGCATCCTTCTAAATATTGGGACAGAAAATGTGCTATAAAATGAGGAATTGTTTCAAAATAAGGCAGCACATGTTTTCCTTTCCTTTAATATCTATTTCAGGTCCTCATATCTGTTTCAGCCCATTTAGACAAATGACCTTGTCTTTATGGAAAAACACATCTGAGGTGTGGGATACAACCAGTATGACCTAGACAGCGAGGTTCAGTGTTCCACATGTCAATGAGTCGTTTACTATTGAACCGGCTGGTACCATTGGTGGACTCTGATTCCTGATAAACATGCAGCAAGCTTTCAGCGCTCTGTGGGAGGGCACAAATTATAATTGACCGCTGGATGTTCCCTGACTGGAGCTGCAACCTCTGGCACAGAAGTAAGCTGGAGATCAAAAACTCACCAGATAGGACCATAAAGTACCATCAAAGCACCAAAACATGATCTGCATCAATAACGAGATTAGGTGGTAGGATAGAGGGTTGGGGGAGGAGGTGGGGCTCTAAAATAACATATTTTAATGATTTTTAAATTAAAAAAAAAATTACAGTGCATGTGGAATTTTCTTGATTTTTGCTGAACACATTAAAATATTCAAAAGTTAAAAGCACAAGGGTTTTTAAAATTTTTATATTTTCCTTATCTCATCTTCAGATTCATGTATGCTGTTTTCAAAATAAAAGATCCTTTAATTTAACTAACATCTGCCGATTTTTTAAAATGAGTTGTCACCCTAAAATTGTTGCTGATTTTAACAAAAGAACTTTGTTTTGCATCTTTTTTCTTGTGATTGTTACACACTTCATCCAGAATGAGATGACTTGTCGATATTCTATGGGGTTTTACATGTCACATGCATGTCTTAAACCTCTTTAGTGAAGGGAATCTGGGTTGGAGACCAAACCACGTGGAAAAAGTAGGTTGTTACACGCTTTTTGTTACATGAAATAAAATAAAGTCAATAGCAAACCACCACAGCTGGACTCTGCATTTAGTTCTTTATCGACCTGTTTGGTTGTTTCTCTTTGAAGTTACACTTTGCTACTGATTTGACAAGGTTTTCACAGGATTAGAAGAAAGTAACCTTTCAAAAAAAATTAGTTAATGTAACATGGCGTATGGCTTTGAAGTATGTCAAAAAATACAACCAAATATCACATTTTGTTACATGTTAAATATATGAAAAGATCAAATCAGGCCAGTTTCTTTCTACTTTTACCCCAGAACCTGAAACAACAAGAAAGACATCACCAAGAGAAGAAAATGTTTTCCTTCAGCTATGTGAGAACTTCCATCTGTAGCCAGATGAAGACCATCCAGATTTACTGGGGAGAAGAAAAGACAGAAAAGCAAGATAAGGTAACACTTTAAATTAAGGGTCCCTTTATAACATTACTTAGTGCATTATTAAGCATTAATAAAGTAATAAATAAAGTGTTAACAACTGCTTAACCATATTGTGCAATGCAATAAGCAGAGACCCCCCCTGGCCCTTTGTCCTAACTTTAAGGACACTTGGCAGCACTTAACAATAAGGGTCCCTTTATTAACATTACTTAGTGCATTATTAAGCATTAATAAACTATTAAATAAAGTATTAACAACTGCTTTACCATGTTATGTAATTCAATACTAAGCATACAGCCCCCCTGGCCCTTTGCTCTAACTTTATAGACACTTGATAGTTAATATTGGGAATGTTAACAAAGGGGTACTTTGTTTTGTGACGTATCAAAGGTCAAATTTTCACCGACAAATTTACATTATCAATGCTTCATAATGTATTAAGTCATGTTAATGAAGGGACCCTTATTGTAAAGTGTTGCCCAAGATAAAAAAAAAATTCTAAAGCTAAACAAGTGTTTTGTTGTACTTACCACTGGTCAGAGCGCTGGATCTCACGTTGACCCAGAAGACGGTGCGTTGCTGAGCAACTGTAGCCCTGAAACACACACACGTACACGCACACACACACAAAACACACAACAGATATTGATTTTAGAGATTTTTCATGTTTAGAGAACATTTGAATTAGCCTATGAGAAGTCACGTATTTACATAAAGTAGATGGGGCTGGTAGTGCTGGGTGGGATCCAGCTGAACACAGTGCCGTTTCCCTTCAGGTTGGTGTTGGCGTGAGTCACAGCTCCTTGTGGGTTCCCCGCACACTGAGAGAGAGTCATCATTAAAAACTCGTGTCACTTTTTTTCCGAATAAAAGTCAATATCTCTTAACATTAGTGTGACCTACTGCTGCAGTTTGACAGTTTAAATTTTCTACATCCACTTTTTTTTTTAATATCAATTGTAAAAAATGGTAAAGTAAAAACAAAACACACCTGAAGGTGTCTGGTGTCTGGAGGAGGAAGTATCCAGCTTCCCAAAGCATTAGTGTTACTTCCAGTTCGAGCTTCCAGAAGAACTCCCCGGTAGTCCGGTCCTGTAATGGTAACTGCACGAAAACACAGCCGAACAAATTTCATGTTGCAGACCTGTATACTGTATCTTTTCTTTCTTTTAAATCTCCAAATGTGTGTTTTGCAGTTCCAACTCAATGACTAAAGGGCAAAAGTAATGTAAAACTGAATTAATAACTTCACACTAATTCATGAACAAATGCATGAATCTGTCTCTTATGGTAAGAAGTCTGCAAATAAAAAGAAAAAATTCAATCTTTATGTTTAATTTAGTGTAAAATATAAAGGAGTTAATTGGAATATCCTTCTTTTCTTGCAGGCATTCCCTCCTTACCTGTGATGGGATGTCCCGGCAGAAACGTCATGCTGTTGGTGATAATGCGGTAGGGAGCCGGTGAAGGCTGAGGGGCAATCCCCATGTGTCGAGGCAGCATATCCTCACAGGCGCCCGTGGGAGCGCCACTGGGATAGCCCTCAACAAAATAAAGCACCTGCAGGACGAATAAACCGAGCAGCCACATGCTGTTAAAATGAATAAAGAGCTAAGGCGAGGGAGGAACTTTTAAAAACTCTTTTTGCCAAGTCACGCAACCGGAACATCGAACATTTTCTCTGGTTAAAACATCTGATCTGGAACTGTGAAATCTGGTTTCTCTCCAAAGGAACTTTAAAGTGTTTTTGTATGTAGAAAGGTCAGGAACACTTTGAATCTCACTTGTTTAGCTCGCTAAATGACTTTAGTTTGGAGAAATTGAGATTAGTTTTTATATGAACTAACAGGTAATCTTCATTGAAAGAAGCTCTTAAGTGCAATTTTAAAATATAATTTAACAATTCACATAGTTAAATGTTTTTCATATTTTAGAAAAGTGTTTGATGTTTTCTTCTTACACCTGTTAAAAATTTCCATTCCTTTTATCCCACAGATTTATTTATTTATTTATTTATTTATTTATTTATTTATTTATTTATTTATTTATTTATTTTGTCCACATACTATCAACAGTCTGATTTACTTTGTTGGAGAATCATTTGTACTATGGTGCATGGCAACGTTGTATTCCAACTGATTACAGAATTATTGACCGGGTGCACATGAACTAATTAATTTTCCATTAACTGTAACAATATGGTGGCTCTGTGTTAGGTTTGATTTATGTAACCCTTTATAAGTTAGAAAGTCTCTTGTTTAAGTGAAATAGTTTGTTATTAAGGTGGTAATTTAAACAAGAAAACGTTTTTTACATGAGAATTTTTTATGTATTAAAGGAAACAGAAACCTCTAAATTGCACAAATCTCAGTTTGATGAAAACAGGTCATTTCTTCTTTTCAAAAGAAAATAAGCTGCTGTTTTGGGAGAATTTTTTTATTCTATTATTGTTATTTATTTATTATTATTATTATTATTATTATTATTATTATTATTATTATTATTATTATCATTAAGGTACATGATGAAGATGTAAGAATGACATCCTGTGGGCAAATTGGGGTACTGCAGTCAATGTTTCAAAATAAAAAGAGATGTTGGTAACTAAAAAAATAGCTTGGGATATTTGTAAAGTTTATTATTTGTGTCACGACGTGCGCAGGTGAGTTGACTGGAGGTGAGGATCCAATTGCTGGGGAAGAAGGCAGGCAGGCAGACAAGAACGTTTTAGGAAGGTTTTAATACAGAACACGCTGGACATAGAAACTATGAACCGACAGGACAAACAAGAATTAGTGTGTTTAAATGCATGAGAAGCTGGGACCTGGAGTAATTGGAAGATGGGAGGCACAGAATGGGGAGACAGGACAGGGTGTGACAGTAACCCCCCCAAAAGGGCGGCACCAGATGCCCAACGCAGGCCAAGAAGGAGTCTGGGGGGCCGGCGTCTGGGGCACAGGAGGCGAAGCCAGAGTCTGGGGGGGCTGGCGTCTGGGGCACATGAGACGATGGGCGCGGACAGAGCTGGTGGTGACTGGAGGTGCCAATTGGACTGAAGGTGTAGCCGCCGACTGGACTGGAGGCCGGGCCGCCGACTTGACTGGAGGAAAAGCCGCTGCAGGAGGCTGTCTGGACTGGAACTGCCTCCTGGAGAACCAGAGAGGATAGAGTGTCCAGCTGTAACTCCTGGAGGCTGATGAGTTGACGGAGCCGGACCAGCTCCGCTTGGAGGCTGGCAAGCTCCGTCTGATGGGCTGCAGTCTCGGTCCCTCCGCCTGCAGATGAGGGAGGTGCTGACTGGACCAGAGACAGAGGCTGGGTGTCCAAACTGGCGCACCGAGCAGGGGTGGCGGTGAGCATGTGGCGCTGTTCGGTGGCTGTAGGTGTCGGTCGAGCCCACGTTCCTTCCCGGCACCGTGGGCCAACTCCGGGGGAGCACACTGCCAGTTTGGTGCCCACATAGCAGGAGCGGTCCAGCTTAGTCTCCCAGTCCAACCTCCCAACTGGCTCCGGGAGGGTGGAGAGGATCGCCGAGGCTCGGCGGTGGCGTCTACGGCGAGGCGGCGCTGGAGGAGGGGAAGCCGGCTGGTGGCTCGGGGTGAGCCACCGGAGCAGGTACTCCCAGGGGAGAAATTCCCCGCTGGATCCTTCGTCTGGCCGGTTCATTCTGTCACGATGTGCTCAGGTGAGTTGACTGGAGGTGAGGATCCAATCACAGGGGAAGAAGGCAGGCAGGCAGACAGGAATGTTTTAGGAAGGATTTAATACAGAACACGATGGACATAGTAATAATGAGCCGACAAGACAAACAAGCATGAGAGGGTTTAAATACATGAGGAGCTGGGTTCTGGAGTGACTGGAAGATGAGAGGCAGGTGGGAGCAGTTAGCATGGACACAGGCTTGAACAGAATGGGGAGACAGGACAGGGTGTGACAATTTGTATCTACACTGAACACAATGCTTTTGTTTTTGCTCCCATTTTTCATGAGCTGAACTCAAACATCGGAAAATTTGTCTACAAACACAAAAGACCCATGACTCTCAAATAATGTTTTGAAATCAGTCTACATGTGTGTTAGTGAGCAGTTTTGCTTTATGAGGGTGGTGGGGCAGAAAACCAGTCAGTATCTGGTGTGGCCACCATTTGCCTCACGCAGAGCAACTCATCTCCGTTGCATAGAGTAGATCAGGTTGTTGTGGAATGTTGGTCCACTTCTCTTCAATAGCTGTGCAAAGTTGCTGCAAATTGGCAGGAGCTGGAACACGCCGTCGTATACGCCGATCCAGAGCATCCCAAACATGCTCAATGGGTGACATGTCTGGTGAGTCTACTGGCCATGCAAGAACTGGGATGTTTTCATCTTTCAGGAATTGTGTTCAGATCCTTGCAATATGGGGCCGTGCGTTATCATGCTGCAGCATGAGGTGATAGTCGTGGATGAATGGCACAACAATAGGCCTCAGGATCTCATCACGGTACATCTGTGCATTTAAAATGCCATCAATAAAATGCACCTGTGTTTGTTGTCCATAACATACGCCTGCCCATACCAGTACCCCACCGCCACCATGGTCCACTCGTTCCACAACGTTGACATCAGCAAACCGCTCACCCACACGACGCCACACACCGTCAGAACCCAAGTCTCCAAGCCAGCCTCTCCCAGCTAGCCGATCTCCACCATGGACCACATCTCCCAACATACCCCTCGCGGGGATTCCCTCCACGTCACACCTATGTCACTAACCGCGACCATATACGGAAGTCGTCTCCCACCTCACCACTCAGTCATCGTTTCTTCGGATCCATGATCAGAGTTTCCAAGCAACCGATCCATCTTACGAACTCTCAGCTCACAGCAAGTGTTCTTACTTACTTCTGGAAAACCCAGCATTTCCGTGTCACTTCATTGACGCTTGAACGCTCGGGGATTCCTAGATTAAACCGTGAGCCGGCATTTCACCGACGCTATCACTTCTGCGTCTGTGAGACCACGCTCTCTACAAGCTCAACTCCCGTATCCAGCCGACCAGTCTGACACACACACAGTCTGCCATCTGCCCTAAACAGAGAAAACCTGGACTCATCTGTAAACAGAACGCCTCTCCAATGTGTCAAATGCCATCGAATGTGAGTGTTTGCCCACTCAAGTCAGTTACGACGACGGAACAGAGTCAGGTTCCAACCCCGACGAGGACAACAAGCATGCAGGTGAGCTTCCCTGAGACGGTTTCTGACAGTTTGAGCAGAAATTCCCTGGTTATGCAAACCGATTGTTGCTGCAGCTGTCCAGGTGGCTGGTCTCAGGCTATTCTGGAGGTGAACATGCTGGATGTGAAGGTCCTGGGCTGGTGCGGTCACACGTGGGGTGCAGTTGTGAGGCCGGTTTGATGTACTGCCAAATTCTCTGAATTGCCTTTGAAGAAGACTTATGGTAGAGAAATTAACATTCATTTCACAGACAACAACTCTAGTAGACATTCCTTCAGTCAGCATGTGAATTGCACCCTCCCTCAAAGGTTGCAACATCTGTCGCATTGTGCTGTTTGATCAGATGGCACATTTCAGGGTGGCCTTTTATTGTGGGCAGTCTAAGGCACACCTGTACATCATTCATGGTGTCTAATCAGCCCCTTGATATGCCACACCTGTGAGGTGGGATGGATTATCTTAGTAAAGGAAAACTGCTAACTAACACACATGTAGACAGATTTCAGAACAATGCTTGAGAGTCATGGGCGTTTTGTGCATGTAGAAAAAGTTTCAGATGTTTGAGTTCAGCTCATGAAAACTGGGAGCAAAAATAAAAGTGTCTATATTTTTGTTCAGTGTAATTAACCATAAGCATAGTTAGTGCAACGTTAGCTTCTAGCCTTCTTTGCCCGATATTAGAGTAAAACAAAAAAGATGCTGTGGTTTCTTAGAGGTACAATAAATAATGTCTGTGTCACTCTTCTTGCTTCCATTTATTTATTTATTTATTTATTTATTTATTTATTTATTTTCAAAAAGCTGCTGCTTTTTGCCAGCTAGTCAAATGTGATTATCTCTGGAAGTATAGGGGCAGGACAGCCGCTCAGTTGGCTGAGAAGAAAACCAGTTTACATTCCTTCCAACAAGATTCACACATTAGACTGTTTTGTGATTATTTCACTGTAAAAGTCTTACTTGTTTCACCTTTGAATACAGTTAAACCAAATTTTTTTTTAAATAAGGTCCAAGAATGATCATATTTCAACAGTTTGCTTATATGGGTTCAGAAGATCTTTCATGGACGTAAAAACAATGAGTCGGAGTACCCGGCTCGGAGGGTTATCGGGGCCCCACCCTGGAGCCAGGCCTGGGGTTGGGGCCCATGAGCGAGCGCCTGGTGGCCGGGTTTTCGCCCATGGGGCCCGGCCGGTCCCAGCCCTAACCGGATACATGGGCTCATCCAACTGTGGACCCACCACCCGCAGGAGGAACATGAAGGGTCCGGTGCAGTGTGGATCGGGTGGCAGACTCCTTCTCTTCCTGCCTTCAGAGAGTACAGACGCTTTTTTCTCAGCTCCCTTATCGGCTTCCCCAAGGCTCTTTGTCCTGTCTGCCTACAGAGCACTTCTCTGCATTTCTCCTGAAACCACTACTCTTTTTGGAAATATGGACTTAATTAATTGGTCATTCAACGTGATTGACAAAATTTTCTCTACGATGAGAACGGAGAAGGGGGCTCCCACCTGTCCCGAGGGGACATTCGCATCGGGATATGCACTCGATTCTTGGGAGGTCTGGCGAATCGTGTGCCTCTCTCAGCTGTCCATCGAGGACGTGGAAGATTTGTGGATATTCGGCCTTATGATCACTGGATTTCTTCTGATTGGAGTGGGAGGATATCTGGTTTTCTGGAAATTTGGGAAGACGGGAGCGATTGGAGTGCGACCCGTACCCACGGAATGTGCCGCTCGTGCGGTGGCCTCACAGACTGGGACGTTACTCGAGGTGAACCGTAAGCTGGACAATGTCCTTGCGGCGTTGCCTGTGTTAGTGCGCAAGATGGATTTGATCTCGGAGAGGGTCGCCGGACGATGCGGGGATGTGGAATGTAAAATTGGCTTCACTGGTGGACATGAATGACCACTTAGAGACTACAAGACGGAGGGGAAGATTATCTCTGTCTACTCTAAACAAAGCTATGTTTACCCTGATCTGACGCCATAGCAGCCTCTCAAGGCTGCCTCAACACACCCCCACAAAAGGAGGAATGCCGACAGATGCTGTGTCCCGACCTTCACCCTCTTCCTTCAGGCTGACATGTCTGCAGGGAACTCAAATGTGCTCTCTGTTCCTTATCTCTCCCTCCCACCTGTTGTTCTGCAGCTGGTCGATGCGCCGTAGTGGCAGCTCCCATTGGAGGCTTCAGGATCCCGCCCACCCCCCCCTCCCCTTTGGACTCTGATGTTGTACACGTGCCGTTTGTTGCTTCCATGTCGGGCGTTTTTTTGCATTGGAGTGCTACACCCTGCTGGTGTAACCCTGTTAATGCCTTTTTTTACCCTCCCTGAACTTTCCTCATGTAACACCCTTTTCATCTAACTATTAAGGTAGCGCGACTCATGTTGCGAATGACCGCAGTCACCAATTCTTGTTATGTGTCTTACCCACGTATGTCTGATCTTTGAATTGTGTGTGCTGAAACTGAATTTCATTTCTCTGTATGTCCTGTACATGTGGAGAATATGACAATAAATGACTCTTGACTCTTGACTCTTGACTCTTGACTCTTGAGACTGAGGCGGGAGCCTTGGTGGTCCGATCCCCGGACAAGGAAACTGGTTATTGGGACATGGAAGCATCACCTCGCTGGTGGGGAAGGAGCAGGAGCTTGTGGCAGAGGTTGAGCGGTACTTGCTAGATGCAGTCAGACTCACCTCAACACATAGCATTGGCTCTGGAACCCAAGTCCTTGAGAGGGGTTGGACAATCTCCTTTGCTAGAGTTGCTCCGGGTGAGAGGTGGAGGGCTGGGGTTGGCTTTTTGTTAGCCCCAAGACTCTCTGCCTGTGTGTTGGGGTTTACCCCGGGGGACAAGAGGATAGCTTCCCTGCACCTTCGGGTTGGGGAATGGGTCCTGACTGTTGTTTGTGCTTATGCGCCAAATATCAGTTCAGATTACCCATCCTTTTTGGAGTCTCTGGGATGAGTGCTAGATAGTGCTCCATCAGGGGACTCCATTGTCCTGCTGGGAGACTTCAATGCTCACGTGGGCAATGACAGCATGACCTAGAGGGGTGTGATTGGGAGGAACGACCCGCCTGATCTGAACTCGAGTGGTGTTTCGTAATTGGACTTCTGTGCAAGCCGCAGTTTGGCCATAACGAACACCATGTTCGAACATAAGGATGCCCATCGGTACACTTGGTACCAGGGCAGCTTAGGTCGCAGGTCGATGATAGACAGAAGAACCTGTCAAGACAGTCTTCAACTCCTACCTCCGGCAGAGCTTTAACAGCGTCCCGAGAGCAGTGGGAGACATTGGCTCAGAGTGGGCCTTGCTCCACTCTGCGATTGTTGAGGCAGCTGTTGCTAGCTGTGGTCGCAAGGTGGCCGGTGCCAGTCGTGATGGCAACCCCATAGCCGCTGGTGGACACCAGATGTTCGGGGAGCCGTCAGGCTGAAGAAGGAGGCCTACAGGGCGTGGCTGGTCTGTGGGTCTCCGGAGGCAGCAGACGGGTACAGGATAGCCAAGCGGGGTGGATGAGATTTGTCATGGGTATCTCAAGGCTATGGATGTGGTAGGGCTGTCGTGGTTGACACGTCTCTGCAACATTGCGTGGTCATCAAGGGCAGTTCCTGTGGAGTGGCAGACCGGGGTGGTGGTCCCCATCTTTAAGTAGGGTGACCTGAGGGTGTGTTCCAACTATAGGGGGATCACACTCCTCAGCCTCCCAGGAAAGGTCTCATCCAAGGTACTGGAGAGGAGGGTCCGAACGATAGTTGAATCTCAGATTGAGGAGGAGCAATGTGGTTTTCGTCCTGGCTGTGGAACTATGGACCAGCTCTATACCCTTGCAAGGGTGATAGAGGGGGCATGGGAGTTTGCCCAACCAATCCACATGTGTTTTGTGGATTTGGAGAAGGCTTATGACCGTGTCCCCAGGGGCACCCTGTGGGGGACGCTCCAGGAGTATGGGGTGGGTGGCCTTTTGCTAAGGGCCATTCAGTCCCTTTACCAGAGGAGCGTGAGTTTGGTCCGCATAGTCAGTAGAAAGTCGGACATGTTCCCGGTGAGGGTTGGACTCCGCCAGGGCTGCCCTTTGGTTCTGTTCATAACCTTTATGGACAGAATTTCTAGGCGCAGCTGTGGTGTGGAGTGTGTCAAGTTTGGTGGCAGGAGAATCTCGTCTCTGCTTATTGCGGATGATGTGGTCCTCCTAGCTTCATCCAGCTCTGACCTTCAGCTCTTGCTGGGTAAGTTCGCAGCCGAGTGTGAAGCAGCTGGGATGAGGATCAGCACCTCCAAATCTGAGACCATGGTTCTCGACCGGGAAAGGGTGGCTTGCCAACTCCGGGTCGGGAGAGAGGTCCTATCTCAAGTGGAGGAGTTTAAGTATCTCGGGGTCTTGTTCACGAGTGAGGGTAGGAGGGATCGGGAGATCGACAGGCGGATTGGTTCGGCATCTGCAGTGATGCGGACGCTGAGCCGATCTGTCGTGGTGAAGAGGGAGCTGAGCCAGAAAGCCAGGCTCTCGATTTACCGGTCGATCTACGTCCCAATCCTCACCTATGGTCATGAGCTTTGGGTAATGACCGAAAGAATGAGATCGCAAATACAAGCGGCCGAAATGAGTTTCCTTCGTAGGGTGGCCGGGCTCAGCCTTAGAGGTAGGGTGAGGTACTCGGACATTCGGGAGGGACTCGGAGTAGAACCGCTGCTCCTCCAGATCGAAAGGAGTCAGTTGAGGTGGTTTTAGCATCTGGTCAGGATGCCTCCTGGACGCCTCCCTGGGGAGGTGTTTCGGGCATGTCCTGCCAGCAGGAGGACCCCGGGTCGACACGTTGGAGAGGTTACATCTCCAATCTGGTCCGGGAACGCCTTGGGGTCCTGATGGAGAAACTGGTGGAGGTGGCTGGGGAGAGGACGGTCTGGAGCTGCCTAGTTGGGATGCTGCCCCCCGCAACCCGGACCCAGATAAGCGGAGCAAGACAATGACGACGCTTATGAGTAAGGCGGAAATTACATTTGATCATACTTAGTAAGTGTGATGAAGACTAATCTGAGGGAAATTGATTTGATTTCCATCATTTGGAGAAAATGGCTCAAATGTGATCAGAACATCTCAGTATCACAGAGTTCTTGGAAAATGTAACACAATTTGTAACAGAGTTTGAATCAATTTTTCTGTCCCTGGAGAGCAACTTAACTCGAGTTAGGTAAGTGTTGTAAAACATAAAAAAGAAAAATGGGGGCACGTCCTAACACGAGGCTTTCTCCTTTTTATCATAACTGATTTTATTAAATCCTGTGGCACTGACCTTTAACCTTAAACTGAGATAAGATTATGACGACCTCAATATGAGCAAATAGGTCAAATAAAACTGCAAACTTCACAAGTAAAATCACTCCAAGTGAAACAATATTGGAATCATTTGTGTGTGTGTGTGTGTGTGTGTGTGTGTGTGTGTGTGTGTGTGTGTGTGTGTGTGTGTGTGTGTGTGTGTGTGTGTGTGTCTTCAGTTGCAGTCAAAACTGTGCTAAACCCTCATGATGAAAGAAACAACAAGATTCTGCATTCGATGGGTGTTACATGACATCTTTGCCTCTCCCTTGCTGGAGCTGATTCCCACCAAAGTAAAATGACAACATGTGATGTTGGAGTTAGTGTGGTTGTTAGATGCTGGCATCACCTCTGAGATTTCACGAGGGTTTTGCTTCAACAAAAATTCAACAACATATCCTAATAATTGATTACATCAGAACATCTCTACAGCAGGATTGATGTTTGCAAAAACACAAATGCATTCAAATGTATTTTTAAATGTAAATTCATACCTTGCTGCCTTGCTTGTGATTAAAATTACTTGTAGGAAAGTGCTCTTATAAAAAGGGCGTTGGGATTAAAAACTGTAGAACACTGTTTAAATGTTTTTGTGTTTTCTATATATTTTATATTTCAAATGTGATATAACTTTCTTTTTATATAACATATTCATCCTGTTCAGCTACATATCCTTTAAACAGCATGATTTTTTTTTGTTTCATTGTGAAAAGCCAAGACAAATCAGTCATGAGTGTTTTGTGTTCTTGTTGTCTTTAAAGTTTTACAGTGCTGTTGCCCTGACTGTCCAATGGGGCATAAATTGTTCCAGATATGGTCGGAGGAAAAGAGACCACATGGAGCAGTTGGGCTTCATCTTTTAGATGAACAAATTTTTTTAGAACAAAAAATAAATAAATAATAAAAAAAATATATATATATATATATATGTATATATATATATATATTCTCTAATAAATAAATATATATACATATACACGTTGGGGCAGCAGTAGCTCAGGAGGTAGAGTGGGTTGCCTCATGATCAGAGGGTCATGGGTTTGATTCCAGCTCTCGCCAGGGGTATACTGCTGTTGTGTCCTTGGGGGCAAGACGCTTTACCCAACTTGCCTGTGTTGGTGGTGGTCAGAGGGGCCGGCGGCGCCAAATGGCAGCCTCGCCTCTGTCAGACCTTCCCAGGGTGGCTGTGGCTACACAGTAGCTTACCATCACTGGCAGTGTGTGAGTGTAAGAGTGCATGAAAGCGTCTTTGAGTGTCCTAAAAAGTGCTATATAAGTTTGATGTATTATTATTAGATTATATATATATATAATATATATCACCAACTGAATTTCTAAAGCCAAAAATTCTTTTTTATTTTATCTCATTTATTTTACGTAATCTACAAACTTTAATCATGAAACAAACAAAACAGATCCATGTCTTGTTTTTAAAACAGAAAGTTATTACTGTTGTGAGTTATAGCTGTATTAAGGCATGACTATACATTTTATTTACTTGCATTTCCGCATATTTCTCCAAATTCAATAATACACAAAATTGGCCAAAGCAGAAAGTTTGAATCATTTTAATGATTGGCAGCAAGGACACTCCTAACGCTTCAGCTGCAGAAGAGAAAATATGATCACACCCTCAATTTCCTAAAGTTCAGTGTTAATTGTTCCTAACCCACCATCTGTGATCTTGTTTAAGTACATTCACCATCCATCTACCGTCACATGGTATCGTTTTTAAAAGCACTTGTTCTTTTGTAGCATGAAACACAAAAAACATTTGTCCTTCATGTGGGAGTGTAGTTTATATGAATTCAGATTTAATTTTAAAGCAAGCAAAAGTGTAAATTCACACATTCAATCACTTTTTTAAAACTTAAAGGCCATATTTGTAAGATGTGGTGCCATCTGGTGGTGAAATTAATGCAGAGTCAACGTAAAGATCTAACAAGATTTCTCTAAGGAAAACAGGACCACAAAACTCTTTCGGAATCCCACATATACCCTTTTTACTCTAAAACACATTTCTGGAACCGCTTTTACTTTTTTGGAAAGGTAAAAAAAATGCATACAGTAGTAATGAGGCCAAGGATCTTTTCAACGGAAAAGCTTTTTTCTTTTGCTTTTTGTGTGTGAAAAGACATTTAAATTAAATGATATTCAAATCAAAGGTGCACAGAGCTGGGGGGTGGGGGGGGGGCGGGGG
>SSNQ01000412.1:1643873-1665862 GCA_006942095.1 Nothobranchius kuhntae
GGGGGGGGTCTGGCGACAGAAACACAGTGTTGAGGACATTTTCCAGTAATTCAGTTCATTGATTCAAAATCAGCCTTTTATCTAACTAATGCTAATTTTACAACAAAAGACCTTTTAAAATGTAACTGTTAAGCTGACATCTGTACTAAAAATAGAGATAATTTATCTACAACTTTAGAAAATGCATGAACATTGTCACAACAAAGACAACAAAGCTTCTCTAGGACTAGAACTAAAATCCTCTGACAAGAAGATTACCTCTGCTAGTGTTTTCGGAGTCCTATGACCACATCCAGCAATCATAGAAGGATTTACAGTACAAAAAAAATGCAGATGGCAATTTTATCTGAAAATGTGAGGTCTTTTTGTTTTGTTTCTTTTATTTGTTTAAAATCTTTCTCTTCTTTTCCACGGATCACGTAGGCTATGTGGCATCCTCTAAAGACTTGATTTCTTGTTTTCCTACAGCTGCGGATCAAAAATGGTAATCGTGTTCAGCAACATAAGCCTTTGAACATGGCAGGTCACTGTTTCATGCAGGAAAAAACATACAGAGAAACCATACCTGCTGCTCCAAAATGAGCAACATTGTTCGTTGTTTTTTTTTTGTTTTGTTTTGTTTTTTTTTTTCTGTTTGAGCTTCAGACCAATCGAGTTTGGCTTAGGTCATTTAATAAAAAAAGATAAATAAAAAGTTTGGTTTTCGTTTTATTTGATGCTGCTAAACAGTTGACAAACAAGATGGCCCAGTGGGGAAAAGGACCCCATCATCTGGTGCTTCACTGAAGATTGTCTTTAGTTGGAACAGGTGTTTATGTTCTTGCCATCTGACGCGTCCTCCACCAAAGCCAAGTGATAATCAGTGGAGAGAGTAAAATGGGACACGCAGCCCACCAAGCCGCCGACATACTGTCTGCTGGTGTGCAGGGCGATCTCTTTCATGCCACCTTTGGTTGAGAAACAAAGAGAGAACAGATACATCTGGAAACGCAGATAACAAAATTGTTTGATATGTTTTGTGTTGACAGAACATGCAGCACAAAGACTTACCAACGTATAAAGGTCCATTGATGTTGAGTTGTCTCATCATGCCGGGTGACCTGCCTGTTTTTGCTCCGTAATCATCAACTGTCAGCTTTCCTGATTGGCCATCCCTTTAAAAACGGTTGACAAAAGATAGTACATAAAGAGTAATTTGCCGTCATTGGGTTCTTCATTAAGTACAATGGGACAAATGTATTTGGCTGCCACCGATTGTGCAATTTGTCCCACTTGAAATGAGAGAGGTCTTAACTTTTCATCAGAGGTACACGTCAGCTGTGAGAGACAGACTGTAAAAACAAAACACCTGTAATCACGTTGTGTGATTTTGAAAGCTCTTATTTGTATAAAGGTGCAGAACATAAGTATTTGGTCAATAACAGAAATTCGCCTCAGTACTTTATAATGTAACCTTGGTTAGCGATGACGGAGGTCAAACGTTTCCTGTAGCTCTTCACCAGGTTTGCGCACACTGTAGCTGGTATTTTGACCCATTATTCCATGCAGATCTCTGTTGCAGTGATGTTTTGGGGTTATTGCTGAACAACAAGGACTTTCAACTCCCTCCACAGGTTCCCTACTGTTCTGAGGTCTGGGGACTAACTAGGCCACTCTAGAACCTTGACATGCTTTTTACATAGCCACTCCCTCATTGCCTGAGGGGTGTGTTTGAGATCATTGTCATGCTGGAAAATCCAGCCACATTTTATCTGCAATGCTTTCACTGATAGAAAAATACTTAAGATACATAGTCCCATTAATCCTTTCCTTAGAATAGGTCAGTCGTCCTGTCCCCTTTGCAGAAAAGCATCCCCAAAACACAATGTTTCCACCCTCATGCTTCAGAGTGGGTATGATGTTCTTGGTATGCAACACAGCGAGTGGCGTTTTTACCGTACAGTTTTCTTTTGGCCTCATCTGACCACATGACATTCTCCCTGAACAGCAACACGACTTTACCGCTGATTCTGTTCTGCAACACTGAGGTTTTATCTCCACAAATAACAAGCCTGAGGGAGTTCTGCTCTGTGGTGGAGTTGCTAATGCTAGCGGTAGTCCGGGCCACTAAGCCAACAACATTTCTCCCCGTCTCGAACCAAGGTGGGTGAGTCCATGTGACATAGATCTGTCAGGCCTTTCAAATTCTTGAGTTTCACCATCTATTTTATGTCAGAAGCAAATGCAGGAGATAGGTGTAGGAGACTATTTTCATGTTCAGGCTACATGAAAAACTAAGAGTGATGGATTATAATCAGAAACAATCATTAAAAATAGGTTTTAGAAGGGGCACTTTTCGAGCGCTGCAAGATTTCAATCCGTGACGACGTAGTGTGTTACTAATAGTAGCCTTTCTTACTGTGGTTCTAGTTCTCTTCTTGTCAATGAACAGTTCCTTCCGTGTAGCTCAGGATTGTTTGCTCACCATTCTCAAGATCATTTGTAACCCACAAGAGGAGATCTTGCATGGAGCCCCAGGTCAAAGGAGATTGTCGCTGGTCTTGTTTTTATTTCATTTCTCATAACTGCTCTAACGGTTCTCTTCAGATCTCTTCTCACCAAACTGCTTGTCTATTGTAGATTGCCTCATTCCGGTCTTGTACAGGTGTGCAATCTTGTCGCTTGTGTCCTTAGACAGCTCTCTAGTCAGGGTCATGGTGGAGGTTGGAGTCTGACAGTATGAAGTTGTGGACAGGTGTCTTTTATACAGACAACATCTTCAAATTAGTGCCACTAATGCAGGCAATGAGTGGGGGATAGAAGAGCTTCTTAAAGAAGAAATTACTGTTCTGTGAGCGTCAAAATACCTGTTTATGTGTAGATGCTTAAATACTTATTTTCTTCACAATTATATCAATTCTTTAAAAATCATTCAGTGTGATTTCTTGGATCTTTTCACATGTTGTGCCTCACAGTTTAAGTGAACCTACGATAAAAGTTACAGGTCTCAGTATGAGGACAACTTGTACGATCAGTGGCTGCTGAACACTATCAGTGTAAAAAAGTACATTTATTTTGAAGGATTTTTTAGCTCACCTTACAGCCTTGACTCTGTGCCACTTCCCATCGCTGAAAGTCCCATTGACAGTGATATTTGCCACACCACTGCCCAAGTTATAGCTGAAACAAAGAATTTCATGTGTTTACCAAAATAAAAAAAATCATCCTTAAAGACGCATTCCGCAACTTTTACACCTTAAAATAAAGTTTTTTTTAAAAGGTTTTTGTGGCATACCAACATCTATTTTGTTCATTTTCAGAGCTGTGATAGGAGGTCCCATGTCTGTTTACCACACTATAGAGTTTTTGACCCCCAGTCCGCCACCGGAAGTACTGACTGTTTGTTGCTTTACAGCTGTATCAAGTAGACCCCATAGACATGAATATGTAGATGCCCCATTAGGCTCTGGAAAACACAACAGCATTGCCGCCATATTGGATGGGTCTCCTCATTCTCCAAAGAAAAATCAGAGTGAGCAACTATGCCTATTTTTGTGCAACCTGTGGTTACAACAACCGGGGTACTATTGTAAACAAATCACGTGGGATTACTAGTGACTTTTCTAGTCTACCTGATAGGAGTGTATACTTAAATGTATTTTTATTGATTTTATTTAATTATATTTTAAGTATCATGCCAAACCTTGTGTCTGATTTTGTGAGAAAGCTTGATAAAAATGTGTTTTTTAGTTGGGCAACACCTTCCTCAGTAGACATGAATGCGCTGGGGGAAAATGGAGAGACCTATCTAAAATGGCGGCCGGCCACTATGGCAGCTCCAGTAGGCAGCACCAGTTCACGGGGCGTCTATGTTAATACGTCTGTGGTGGGCTTGCATTTTAGAAACTTGAGCAATGGCAGATCATTTTTATTGTTAATGCATTTGTTTCTACTTTAATGTTCTACCTTTTTTGCACTATTTGAATTGCTTTTATTATCCATTTATTCATTGAGTTTCACATTTCTTATGTACTGTGTTCAGCGCCTTAGGCTTCCTGACAGGGTCGCGGAAGGCGCTTTATAAATAAAGCCTTGATTGACTGATTGAGATCCACCAAAGACAGCTAGAAATCCCTCATCAGAGAAATCTAGGAAAAGAGAGAGAGAACGCGATAGAGCAAGAGCAAAGACCAGAGTTAATATTGGGCCGGCTTTTCCTCGCTGGAGACAGAATGGCATGCATGGACTCTGACCTAGCCATGCTGCTAAAAGATAGGTAAGTAATAAATGATTTCTCCGAGGTTATTGTGTTTGTTCGGGCATAACTTTGTTATACAGTCCTGGTAAAACTTTACTCAATGCTGAAACGCTGCTCAATGTATCCGTTTGGGCACGCGAGTTGGAAATCAGCCAGTAAATATGTCACTTATTATGCACCACAGAGAGATTTGATTTTACAACATGTGACGTTACGCAGCAAGCCTTGAGAGGGCGACAGAGAGCTACAAAGTTCAGGAGTGTGTCTTTAAACTAAAGACCCAGACTGGTTCCATAGCTGTTCCAGTCAGTACAATTAACACACATTTAGCACAGATGCTGAGCCCACAGACCTCACAATTTCTGCCCATCCCATTTCATACAAATTCTAGAATAAACACCTGAAAGTGAGAGCTCCATCCTGGAGACCCATTGAGAGGAAGTCACTGTTGGGTCTCATTGGACTGTCTCCTCTCCAGAGCAACAAACCTTCCTTAGCCGTGCTCTTAAAGCGCATGAAGAGGTTTGTCCTGGAGCCAGAAACTCTGAAACAGGAAAAAGTAAATGCGTTATAAATAAATGATAGAAACAGTTGCATTAAACATGTTGAATGTGTAAGGCATGTGCAGATACTCCTGTTTCTCTCTCTATTGACTGACTATTAATTCAAAGAGAAAACAATTTGAGGCGAGTGTAAATAAGTACATTCATACCAATGTCACTACCAACCTTTTAAGAATGTCTCTGTTGTCATAGATCAAGTAACTTCTGCCAATAAACTGTGGGATCTCTATGGCTTCTGTAACAACTGAGCAGAAAAAGGGAAGCAATCATTTTATATCATCACAGGGTGGCAGCATCAGCTTCTATGTAGTGGCTGCAGCTGAGCTAAAAGACTAATGGATGCTTGGATTTGAATTCTTGGAAGGAAACCTACTGTTCAAACAGTAATTCCCACATTCTGCTCGACGACAGCATTAAAATAAGAAAAGGAACAGACAGGCTTAAATGATCAATTTCTATAATACGTATATTTAACTAATAATGGCAAGAGACAAGTGAAATTAATCCCTAAGAGGCTAAAATATTGCATTAAATGTGAGCTGCTACGCCTAAATGACATCTATTTCTGCCTCTATTTTTTATTTTTTACATTTAAAAAATACTTACTGAAATATTTACTTGTGCTTTACTACATTAACATATATTTTTGTCCAAATTAAAAACAAAACCTAAATATTAAGCTTATTTGTGACTGAGAATAGCCTGTCCCACTCCACTGACCTTTCTGGCAGTGCCTCCCGTCATAGCCTAGGGGACAGTCACACTCATAGCTGTCCCACTTAGGCCTGCAGGTCCCTCCATTGGCGCAGGGACTTTCCACACATGGGTGAGCTGAGTTTTGAACATTAACTCCACCAGCAGAGCTGGTGGTGATTGGGATGGTGCGGTCATTGAGAATCAACTGGGGGATTACAAGAAAAGGGATTAAATCCTGAATGCTACACCTTGATGTTATGTGCTGGACTGTCTTTGAGGTGTCCTTTCACAGTCATGCCACCTGAATGTACGTTGTGGTGCACCCTAGGGAGAATTTTGCTTCTGCACATGCTGTGAAGGGCTCTTCTTCAGAGAGAATTTCTCCCTTATTCCGCTCGCTTTTATTGGAATTGTTGCTTGAGGCATTCCGTCGGAAAAATCATCAATGGGAGCCTTGTTGCACTCCTTTTCAGCTCAAGTCAGCCAATGGTGGAGAAGAGAAGTGTCTCTAACCACATCACATTTAAAACTCTGAGCTACTGGACAACATATAGAGCTCTATCTGTTGCTCATGTACTTAACGACAGCGGCACAGGAGTTAAGTGCTCGCCCCATAATCGAAAGGTTGCAGGTTTGAGCCCCGCTCAGTCTGTCGCTGTGTCCTTGGGCAAGACACTTAACCCACCTTGCCTGCTGGTGGTGGTCGGAGGGACCGGTGGCGCCCGTGTACGGCAGACTTGCATCTGTCATTGTGCCCCAGGGCAGCTGTGGCTACAAAGTAGGGTGTGTGTGAAGTGCCTTGGGGGGTCCCAGGACTCTAGAAGATGCTATATCAAATACAGGCCATTTAACCTCATTGTGTAAAGGTGTTTTGTAAATGTTTGCATGTAATTTAATGAGTAACTGAATATTCAATTTCATTTCTTAACCCTCTCAGGCTCAAAATAAGTTTTGATAAAAGGATGAACTACGTCCTCCAGGGGTACTTCTGAGTTAAACAATGCTCATGAAATACGTATGAGGAGTAACCAGGTAGGTAGGTTTTAATGTTGCAAATCTGCAACGCCTGCCTCCAGAGGGTTAAGGAAGATTTGTCCCCCTTTCTTTCCTCAGAGGAAAAGTTGTGGAACTGGTGAAAAAAGCTAAATACTTGCAGAGTACCTCTGACTCTATATGGGCCCCTAACACAGCCAGCATGATTCAAAAGCCCCACCAATGACTAATTTATGAGAAACATGTCCATGCTGCTGTGGTAACATTTTCATGCCAGTGTGTGTGGACCATATCCGGACATCATGTCATGATAGTCTCATACAGAATCAGGTGTGAGGAGCAGAACAGAGAATATATTGTTGCACCCTATTGAATTTAGTTGTTATTGGCCCCCCTGTTTAAAAAAGGGGACCACATGATGTGTTCCAGCTAGAGGGGGATCACACTCCTGAGCCTTCCTGGTAAAGTCTAGTCAGGGGTTCCTGTCGGACCTCAAATTGTCAGACCTCGGATTCAGGAGCAGTGATCTGGTTTGGGGCAGCTCAGGCTGCTGCCCCCGCGACCCGACCCCGAATAAGAGGCCTACAACGGATGAATGTATGGGGGAATCCAGCTGTGGAATAAAAGAACTCACCTTCTGAATGACTCCAGAGAAGGGTTTCCTTACACTTGCTGTCGTCTTGGTTTTCTCATAAACAGGCACCCCACCAACGTAGAGGGGGGAGCTGCAGTTGATCTGAGTAAACGCTCCCTGAAAAGCAAACGCACCAAATAAATAAACAAAGATTGTTAATAATGCACAAAACAAACCTAGTTATATCACTAAAACCAGGTTGGTTTAGAAATATACATTTTATGCATAATGAATTCGATTTGCTCTGCAGGAGGAAATAAAAGCAGCACAAGAGAAGATGAAAGAATAGCAGATTCCAAACGAAGATTTTAATGTTTTGTTCATCAAAATAAATATTTATAAGTACTAACCGTACTGACTGAGGTTATAAGCTGATCACTTTTACAAAAAAGGAAAGTAATAATAAAGTGAAATTTTCTTCTTTTCACTTTAATTAAAAAGGATGTGTGCAGAAACTGCAGTTTGTGAAATTTATCAAGTTTCTCATTTTGAGCAAAAGTTTTAAAATAAATTGATTAATTGATTGACATCAAATTGACGTAAATTGGCTGCATGGTGGCGCAACGGTTAGCACTGTTGCCTCGCAGCACGAAGGTCGCAGGTTCGAAACTCGGCTGCGGCCTTTCTGCGTGGGGTTGCGTGTTCTCCCCATGCATGCGTGGGTTTCCTCCGGGTACTCCGGTTTCCCCCACAGATCACAACATGCCCTATAGGTTATAAATTGTAAGTCGCTTTGGATAAAAGCGTCTGCTAAATGAATAAACATAAACATAAATAAACATAAAATTGGTAAAAACACATTTTTTTCTATAGTACCTCAGCAATTCCCTCCACTGGCCTTTGGTTGTCCACCTGCAGGATTCCACTCTTTGCTGTGCGAGACACTCTCAGTTCGTGCCATGAGTCCAGACTGATCTGCTCCTCACTCCTGCAACAGAGATCATCATATTTAATACAAAACAAAAAAGAAAATACCTAAGTTTTTCTTTTTTTCTATTTTTTTTACCTTAGAATAGCTTCTCCAGAGCCACAGTCAAATCTAAACTCCACGTATCCGTCGACCAGATTGATAGCCAAGAAGTCTCTGCTCTCTGCATCGTCGCTGTACAGGAGCGCCCCATTGGGCGACGACGGCCGGAACGTCACCTCAAACTCCATAAAGGAGAGGTAACTCTGAGAGGACTGGGGCCACGGGATGACGGCGTATGAAAACACGGTTTCATTAAAAAGCGGTGAGGACAGTAAAAAACCTGAGGAATCGACAAGAGCAGGTCAGAAACATCACAAAGGAAGTATGAAGTTTTATATATGCTGAAGATGAGAAATGAAGGAAATTGTGAGGAAGGATGAAAGAAAGTGGAAAGTTAAACTGTAGGAAAGTTGTTCTAACGTGCAATCAATCTCTCGCCATTCATCTAAGAAATAATAATCCTCATTTTAGCCAATTTTCTTCAATTCACTCTGAAATTGTTGAGTAATTACTGTAAAAGCTCAGCATGACAGCTGTTATTTATTTATTTTTTTTACCATTAAGGTGGTTAAAATGGCTCCCTGTAAATATAGCCTGTACGTTTTATTCAATAGAAAGGACAATACTGTTAACTTACTCTCCTCACAAAGCACTCCCCTGTAGCCAAGTGCACACAAACAAATGTAGTCGTCAGCACGGTTTGCAAAGCAAACGCCTCCGTTGGCACAACTGACCAGGTCGCACACGCTGTCGCTGCATTCACCTACAGAACAAGAACGGATCAAAACTGCTGCAGAAATATGAACTTTACCACACAGAAAGCAGAGTTTTCACATCCTGTTTGTAGCTCACCAACATCAGCTCCACTCAGCGCTTTGCCCAGAGGCCATGGCCTGATGTCTGTCGCCTTGTTGTTGATGGTCAGACTCTGAAGGCAGCCGACAAAACCACGATTTGCTCCCGTTGCTTTGAGCAGCCCGTAAGCTCTTGAAGATCCACCCACATATAACGGGGAGCGGAAAGTTATCTTAGTGTACTGACCCTGAAAGAAAAAGAGTGGAGTGAGTAAAATGTGCATCGTCTTCAGTGAGTCTCGATGCCTTGGAGCATCATGTGGTTTTTAGAATTTGGTGTAAAAAACATGAAAGCATGGGTCCATCCTTGTGTTACCACTTTAGATTGGTGGTAGTGTAATGATTTGGGGGATGTGACAGACATCAACTGAGTGATGCTTTCACATCACTATGAACTTGTGAGGGATGAGTCCAGAACCTTGTTGACACTACGATCAGAAGAAATAAAGCAGCAAGGTGTGGCGTGTGATTGTGTGGCGTGCTGTTACCTGTGAGCGTGCACTTATCGGGTTGTCGTTGTCCATACGGATCCATCCATTCATGCCATCTCTGAAGACAGTCACCGTGTGCCACTGACCCAGAACAATACGGCTCTCGCTGACTATCTGAGCAGGTCCAGTTCCACAGTTAAACCTGAAGAGACAAAAATCAAACAGGTCACTCACATCCTATATCACAAAAATGCAGTTGAAATCATATATTATTAAAATGGTATTAATAAAAACAATGTGTAAATTTCCAACATAAATGTATATTTGCTACAATCGTGGGTTTTTTGTTGGTCTTTGCATCGTACACAATTATGGGGCTTGGTGGAGCAGATCTTCAGTGGATAGGGTTATGTTCATCCAAAGCCTCTCCACTGAATTGGGAATGGGGGGGGTCCCTCAAGGGTCTGTGTTACAGCTGTTGCTGTTTTCCCTGAAATTTGAAGCTGCAGGTGACAATCGGTGCTTTTCCTCCTCCTCCTACCAGCACAGCTGCACTCACTTGGACTGATCACCTCCTGAGCAGCATAAAAGGGAGAGCCGCCAGGAGGAAGGGAGGGACTGGACCTGTGCCAGTTCTCCCACCTGCTCCATTTGTTTGTGTTTTAATGGCTTTTAAATGGGTTTTAGTTGTTTGAGCTTAGTGAAGCTTAAGAGCTTTTTGATGTTTTTAACAGACGAGGGACCAGAGAGCTGGTTCCCTCTTTGGTTACCAAAGTTATGTGTATGTCAGTGGACTTTGTTTGTGAATGTCTGGGAGCATTCTGATGTCTGTTTTAAACATAAGCCCATGGCCATTTTAGCAATGTGTTTTTAGTCCTTTTAAATTTGGATCTTTGTGCCTTTTTAGAATCCTAAAACAAAATCCTTGTTTCCAATTTTAACACCTGAAGCACATGCCTCTGTGTTACTCCCTGTCCTTTTTTCCACCTTTAGAGGACGTAACAGTCTGCTTTAGACCTACTACTTTTTTTTGTATTTACTTGTACCTGCAAGATCCCTTTATTTGACTGAGAATAATTTATCAGTGAATCCAAGATCCAAACAGAAATGCAGAGGGGATCGGGCATTTGCTGTGTTGGCCCCATGGATGTGTAACTGTCCAAAGTCTATTTTTGTCCCCTGCACTTTTAATGTCCAAAAACAATATTACGCTATATTGAATAAACTGATTGAGCACTAGGACCAAGCAGAAAACAACCGTTTGCGTTGAAGCCTGTTTCCTATTAGAACCGTCCATAAGCTCATCTATTGGCTCTACTGACACTTGCCAGCGTGTGATTGGCCGTTCCTGCCACCTGTGACAGTTCTGCATTCCTGACATCGTATAAAAGAGCCTCTAGTCTGTAGTTTTATACACATGTTTTGTATACTTACTGTAAAGACGCACCCGGTCCTCATGCTGGTTGTGAAATAAACTTGAATTGAATTTCAATGGTGCAATTTTATTTGTTGTCACTTTTTTTATGCTTAGTGTAATTTCTGGTTTGTGTTTTTATTTCTCGTGTACAACACTTTGGGCTCTCTTGACTGGTGGCAGGAAGGTGCTTTGTGACTAAATTAAACTGAACTGAACACTACCTGTAGTGCAGTTTTCCTCGAACCAAAGCCAAAGACATGAAGTCACCATGGCCGTGTTCGTTCTCTCCACAGTAAAGTAGCAAACCATCTACAGACTCCGCCTGCACCATAAAATTATTAAGATCAAAATATATTTTCATTAAGGTAAAAAAATTCTTTAAAAAAATGAGACAATCTCTTACCTTGAACTCCAAAGTGATCTGAAAGGTCTGGTAGGAATTCTTTAGGGGTTCAAAGGTCATGTGAGAATAGCCGTAGAATCTGGGAAAGTTAATTGTAATGACTGAAGAAGAAAAGACAAAAACATGATTGTAATGTCCTTTTGATAGATTCTGGACGACAGTTCATTTGAATATGCCTAAATTGAATGTACATGTTTAAAATTACCTACAGTAGTTTAAATGGTGAGTTTAGATTCAACATGTTACCCTCAGAGCAGGTGTCCCCTCTGCGTCCAAGGTTACAATGGCAGCGTGAACCTCCGCTCACATCATCACTGAGACAGAAACTGTCTGACGGACACACAGTGTCCTCACAGTCCAGCTCATAAACACGAGGTACCTCTCCTCGCCAGGGGGAGATGGTTGGAGTGGTGGACGCAGGAGTGCTGAGGTGGATCCGAGCAGGTGAAGAAATATAAAACAGATTGGTTAGTCCTTTCTGCTTATGAATAATGTAATTTTAATTTTGACCAGATATGTGAAATCCGGTAAGATGGATGCAGTGCTTGTGGAAACTAGTGGATCCCTGGCATTTGGGGAGTCTACAATAGGGATGGGTGCCATATTCGGTACTTTTTAAGGCACCGACCAAAATCCATGGTACTGACTAAGAACCAATTCATGTGATAAGAAACGGTGCCTTGTTTCAGTACCATGGAGTTCAGTACCTGATTTCCCAAGATATACAGCAGCACGTGTGCAAGAGCGTTATGCCATCAGTCGCTGCAGGCCAGCTGTAAACAGAGCAAGAAGCATGGCAGAGGGGATGCGCTCTAAAGTTTGGGTCCACTTCAGTAAAGGTGATGGCTGACTGGGTGATGATGACAACATTTACAACATTCTAAGTTATCTTCTTAATCTGCTCCAGCAGGTAAATAAACTGTTAATGCTTGATACTTTAGCTTCTGTTGGTATACGCTAATGGTGCGCTCGCTTCCTCCTCAGAACTCAAAAATTCCGGCTTCCGAGAAGGAAAATCCCTGTTTCAAAATGGACAGCAAAAGGAATGAAGATAAAGGGTAAATTTAGTTCATTTTTGCTTCAGTTTAATTTGCAGTACCACCCACCCATCACATTATTGTCCAGAGGGAAAAGGAGAGGAACAGAAGTACACGGAGCTGGGTTTTAGTTTGTGAAACACCACAATATTAAAATACAAACAGTTGTATGATATCGAAGTTTGTTTTAGTTTCATTTGTAGTTTATAATGCATGGTCTCCTCTTCGTAGTTATTCCAGAGGGCATAGAAGAGGATTAGGAGTACACAGAGCTGGGTTTTCATTTTTGTATCATTTAGAAACATTTGGAAGTTAAAGATTTTCATATTGTGAATTACTATGATGATAAAATACAAAGAGTTTGTATGTTATTTATCATGATATTTATCAAATATGGTTATATATTTTGAGAAAAAAAATATATATGTCATTACAAAAATAATTATTAATTATTAAACACTCAAAAGTATCAAAAATAAATACCATTAAGTACCCTTATCGATTCCTAGGTACCGGGAATTGGTACCAAATTGATCCACTTTCAAAAGTGAAAGGTACCCATCCCTAGTGTATAGTGTTCACCCGATAAACAACATTTTGGCCAGATGGAGGACCATAGTTAGCTTAGAAATCTAGATAAACCGTAGCATTTGCAAAACATTTTGCTCTGCAAGTTGGTCTGGCCATGCTCCACTGCATCCTCAGCAGGTCTACCATTGGCTCGAACTGTTTTGTGTCTTGACAATCACAGCACTCTACGTTTATTGGGCGGTCTCAGCACTGGAGCTGCAATGGAGGAAAACTACAAAGACGGCACACCGTACCACCATTCTCACCTGGTTGGGGTAAAAGGAGTCGTAGTCATTGTGTCAGATGCACTTTTTGGCTCAGCAGTGGCTGTAAAAACCAGATCTGTGAAATCCGAGAAGATGAATGCAAGGGTTGTGGAAAAAGGTTGAGCCGTGACATTCGGGGGCTCTACAGTGTTCATCCGATAAACAACGTTTTGACCAGATGGAGGACCAGGGTGTGAACGGAGTTGAGATTTCTTGTTACCCTCACTGATACCTGGAAACGGCTTCAGCTGGAACACAGACAGGTTTGGAATGACATAAAACGTCCAGATACTTTGATTTCACTTTGGCTTGTTTTTGTTTGAAATGCATTCTTATTTCAAGAATCTTAAACCATCTTAATTTTTATTTAAGGCCCACCTCTTCGATAAAGACGTCATAATCTGAGTCGTCAAAGTCAAATCCATCTTCATCTTCGATTCCGGAGTTGGCAATGTAACGGCCAAAATCACCACTGGCAACATCTGATGTACCTGTCACAAACATCAGAACAAATCTTTGTATCATTTGAGCATCTCTTTTTATTTATTTTTTATTTTTTGCACAATAAAACTTGACATTATTGTCTGGATAAATGAAGAGGTCAAATGGTTGATTGGAGCTAAATAAAAGCATTATTCATGTTAAATGAGAACTGGCACATGGGGCGCGGGGGGGGGGGGGGGGGGGGGGGGGGGGGGGGGGGGGGGGGGGCTGCAAAGGCAAATTAATCTTTTGTTGTCTGATGGATTTAACTTAATTAGCGTAATTTTTCCAACTGAAATTTACCAGAACAAAAAAAAATTTGTTAATTGAACTTATTTGGTGAAGGTGCTGCATGTTATGTGCACGTGTGTATGTATTTATTAGTGTGGATGGGCAGTAAGGGGGTCTGGCTTCGACCTTAATCCTGTCTGATGAGACTGGGCTGTAACCCGCTTTTATCCCCTGCTGTGAAACAATTCTTCTGTGCGAGTCTGATTTTATCCGTCAGCCTCTAATGGCTCATTTTGTCTTAATTCATTCATTAACTCTCCTTGACATTTTTCTTACTGTCTTTCAAAGCCCATAAAACCTGTAATTTTTAGTTACCTTGCCTAAACAAGTGTTATTCAATATGCTTGCAGTGATGCTGTTAAAGGATGAATGTCTTATCACCTTAAAATACTGTAGATGAGAAGATATGTTTGCTGTGGTCTCTAGTGTAAATTAATGCCTTGTGGGTTCTCTGTGGGGGAAAAAAAAGCTTTGGTGTTCCTTTTTCAGGTAAGTAGAAGTTAGCCAGAGAAGAAGGAGGCATAAAATGGCAGGATTTGACGTCTTACTCGTTATCATTCATGAAATTCTTCCTTCTGATTGGCTTACGGCAACGCAACTCTTTCACTGCCTCAGTTTGCTCTGCGACATTGATCTCCACATATAATTCAAGCCTGAAGGACTGCCACCATGTTGTGGAGTCATTAATGCTAACAGTTAGCTTCTACTAGCAAAGATGGATTTCTAGTCTCTACTCTAAAACAACAACAGCCTTCTCTGGTCAAAACCCTTGGTGAGTGAATCCATGAATCAGTGTGATGTAGATCTTTGTGGCTTTTTCTGACTCAAATGTTTTCTCGTATATTTTCATTCAGTAGCTAATGCAGGAGCAATGAATATATAGTCCATCCATGACCCATAGACAGAGCTCAGTTGTGAGGCGGCATCTATGGTTGTCTTTCAAACTGTCTCTGCATACTATTGGACAACAAACAATGTAACATACTCACTGCTACGGATGTCACTCAATGGGGCAGTACGCCATACACTATTAAAGAAGACGCCAATACATCCTTTTTCTAAATAAAGGACTTATGTATCTCTTTCTGCTCTTGACTCAAAGAAAAGCCAAAGTCTAAATAGCCCAAAGTTGATGCTAAAGCCATTTTAAATGACCTCTGCATGGTAAACGAATGCCTTATGAGTTGATCTTTATGAAAAAAAATGTGCAGGCGCTCCTGTTTCAGGAAGTAGAAGGAGCAGGAAATGAGAGGATTTGGTGTCTCGTTGTTGTTCATCTCGGACATCTCGGCTCTGATTGGCTAACAACACAACTCTTGTACTGTCTCCATTTCCTTTCTAATGTTGATGTTTTATCTCCACAAATAAGAAGCCTGAAGGAGTTCCACCATGTTGTGGTGTTGCTAATGCTAACGATTAGCTTCTACTAGCCGAGGCGTGCCCTGTTGTCTCCTGAATGCTAAATGAACGACAGTCTTCCTCATCGTTAGCCAAGATGGTTTAGTCCATGAATGCTTCCCTGGGTGTTTCTCAATGTTCAATTCAATTCAATTTTATTTATATAGTGCCAAATCACGACAAGAGTCATCTCAAGGCACGTCACATAATAAACATTCCAATCCAGGTCAGTTCATTAAGCCAATCAGAAAAAGCGTTTCCTATTTAAGGAACCCAGCAAATTGCATCAAGTCACTGACTAGTGTCAGTGACTTTACGGCAATCTTCATACTAAGCAAGCATAAAGCGGCAGTGGAGAGGAAAACTCCCTTTTAACAGGAAGAAACCTCCAGAGGATCCTGGCTCAGTATAAGCAGCCATCCACCACGACTCACTGGTGATCGAGAAGACAGAGCAGACACACACACATACACCACACACCACACACACCAAGCAATGTGTCTATGGTTATATTGCGATTTCTTAGTGAATATTCTATTTGGCGAGAGATAAAATGTATTGTATTTATCCTAGTGGATCTATAATTAAAAGGGTAAACTAGTAGAAGCACATCCAACGTCAAGGAAAGCAAAAAGTTATTATCAGGAGAGGGAGAATGTTTAAGTGGTTAGCAGCAGTGTGCTAGACGATGGCCCCCTCCATGAGGCCACCACAGTTCAGCAGAACATCATTGTAGCTTCTTCTGGGGAGAAAAACACTTAGAGAAAAAATTAAGTTAACAGCTGAAATTGCAGGAAATAATATAGTTAAAGAGCAGATTGTAGAAGAAAGTAGTAGAGTGTGAAAAGTGGTCAGTGTATCCTCCAGCAGTCTAAGCCTATAGCAGCATAACTACAGAGATAACTCTGGATTACCAAGCCTTTTTAGATGGAGGCGTGTTGGAGGCAGGGCAAGGGAGAGCCGTCTTTACCGAGCGTACACACCTCCCTCTACTCCCCCACTTGTCCAGATCTAGGCTAACATCAGATTTTAACCATAGGCCCTATCAAATAAAAATGTTTTAAGCCTAGTCTTAAAAGTAGATAAGGTGTCTGCCTCACGGACTAAGGCTGGGAGCTGGTTCCACAGGAGAGAAGCCTGATAATTATAAGATCTGCCTCCCATCCTAATTTTAGATATTATGGGAACCACCAGTAAACCTGCAGTCTGAGAGCGAAGTGCTCGGTTAGGAACGTATGGAACAATCAGATCACTGATGTATGATGGAGCTTGATTATTAAGAGCTTTATATGTGAGAAGGAGGATCTTAAAATCTATTCTGAATTTAACAGGTAGCCATCGTAGGGAAGCTAATAAAGGAGAGATATGATCTCTCTTTTTTAATTCTCATCAGAGCTCTAGCTGCAGCATTTTGGACAAGCTGAAAACTTTTAACTACATTCTGTGGACTTCCTGAGAGTAATGAATTACAGTAATCCAGTCTTGATGTAATAAATGCATGAACTAGTTTTTCAGCATCACTCCGGGAAAGGACGCTTCTAATCTTAGCAATATTTCAAAGGTGGAAAAAAGAAATCCTACAAACCTGTTTAACTTGGGATTTGAATGACATGTCCTGGTCAAAGATAACACCAAGGTTCCTTACTTTGTTCTCGGAGATTAATGCAATGCCATTCAGGTCAGGTTCCTTTTCTGGATTTCTGGTCCAAAGATGAGAACTTCCGTCTTGTCTTGATTTAAAAGCAAAAAGTTTAGAGTCATCCAATTTTTTATGTCTTCAAGACAAGCCTGTAATCTACCTAACCGATTAGGTTCATCAGGGTTGATGGATAAATATAACTGAGTATCGTCAGCATAACAGTGAAAGTTTATCCGATGCTGTCTAATGATTTTACCAATTGGGAGCATATATATGGTAAAAAAAATTGGTCCAAGCACTGAACCCTGTGGTACTCCACAAGTAACCCTGGAGTATGAAGATTTGTCATGTACATTTACAAAATGAAATCTATCAGACAGGTAGGATTTAAACCAGCCTAACACTGTTCCTTTGATCCCTACAACATGTTCAAGTCTTTCTACAAGAACATTGTGATCTACTGTGTCAAAGGCAGCACTGAGATCTAACAAGACTAGAACAGACACACGATTCTTATCTGAGGCCATGAGAATATCATTTGGAACTTTCATTAATGCAGTTTCAGTGCTGTGATACTCTCTAAAACCAGACTGAAATTCCTCAAACAGAGCATTAGTGTTTAAATGCTCACATGGATGGCCACTATTTTCTCCAGGACTTTGGATAAAAGTTGAAGGTTAGATATTGGTCTATAATTCATTGGGTCATCTGGATCCAGAGAAGGCTTCTTAAGTGAAGGTTTGATTACAGCAACCTTAAAATCCTGTGGTACATATCCATTTACTAAGGATAGATTGATTATATCTAGAATGGGGGCAGTAACCAAAGCAAATGCGTCTTTAAAATTTGGTTGGGATTGGATCTAAAATGCAAGTTGAAGGTTTAGATGAAGCTAATATTTTTGATAACTCATAAAGCTCAACTGGATCAAAACGGTTCAAACACAGATGAGGTTCTACAGTTACCTCAGATGCTACCTCACTTACTGAGGAAGAAGAAATCGCATTAGGGAGGATGCTAAAGATTTTGTTTCTAATAGAATTAATTTTACTTGCGAAAAATCCCATAAAGTCATTACTGCTGAGGGCTAAGGGAATAGATGGTTCAGAGTTATGATTCTGTGTAAGTTTGGCAACTGTACTAAAAAGAAATTTAGGATTATTTTTATTCTCCTCAATTAACGCTGAGAAATAAGCAGTTCTAGTTTGTCAAAGCTTAGTTTTATAAAGCACAAGACTATTTTTCCAGGATAAGTAGGACTCCTCATGGTGCATAGAACCCCATGTTCTCTCCAATTTTCTAGAGTTTTGTTTTAAAGCTCGTAAATGAGAATTAAACCAGGGAGCCAACTTCCTGTCCCTAATTATCTTTCTTTTTAAAGGGGTAACATCATCTAATGCCACACGTAAAGAGAAAGTAACATTATGAACTAAGGCATCAATTTGTGAGGGGCTAGAAATGAAAATATTGCCCTCTGCTACATGCCTCTGAGATGCTGAGGACAGTAAAGATGGAACAGTTGATTTAAAAGATGCAACAGTGTTGTCAGATAGAGACCGACTATAGTGAAATTTACTTTCATGTCTCGAGAACTCAGTTATAAAAAATTCAAAGGTCATCAGAAAGTGGTCCAGGAGGACTAGATTATGTGGAAAGATCGTTATTTCTTCACACTCTATGCCATAAGTCAGCACAAGGTCTAATTTATGATAGCAGAGTGGGTAGAGCTATGTATTCTTTGAGTAAAACCAATTGAGTCTAAGATATTACTAAAGGCTACATTGAGGTTATCATTTTCAATGTCCACATGAATATTAAAATCCCCCACTATAATGACCTTATCAGTATTTAGCACCAAATCAGATAAAAAAATCAGATCTGATCCAAAAACTCAGAGTAAGGGCCTGGTGGATGATATAAAACTACGAACAAGAGTGGTTTTACAGTTTTGCAATCTGGATTAGGAAAACTAAGAACAAGATGTTCGAACGAACTGTAGCTATTAATTGGTAAGGGATTGATTAACAAGTCCGAATGAAAAATGGTTGCTACTCCTCCAACTCGCCCTGTACTCCGAGCAATATGATGATTTAAATAATTAGGAGTCGACTCATTTAAACTAACATAGTCCTCTTGCTGCAGCCAGGATTCTGTGAGAGAGAGCAAAGAAATCTGATTATCACAAATCAAGTCATTAACTAACAAAGTCTTAGAAAAAATAGATCTAATGTTCAATAACCCGCATTTAATTTTTCTAATTTTCTGCTCAGTTGAATTTGTTCTAATATTTATGAGATTTTCATGATTTGCTTTATTAAGCCTGATATTTATTCTGTGTGATTTTGGCCGTGGGCAGGACACTGTCTCTATGGGGTAGTGGGTGGGTAACAGTACAGAAGCTGCAGAGGGGTGTGTTAAACTACGACTCTGCTTCCTGGTCTGGACCCTGGGTTGTCATGGAGGACTAATAAAACTGGCCATGTTCCTAGAAAGAAGAGCTGCTCCATCCAAAGAGGGGTGGATGCTGTATCTTCGCATCAGACCAGGTTTTCCCCCAAAAAATTTCCAATTATCAATGTAGCCCACGTTTTTTTCAGGACACCACCTAGAGAACCACTGGTTGAAGGACAGCATGTGGCTAAACATGTCATCACTGGTCCAATCAGGAAGAGGGCCAGAGAAAATTACAGAGTCCGACATTGTTTTGGCAAACTTACACACCGAAGCAAAATTAATTTTAGTGACCTCCGATTGGCATAACCGGGTGTCAATACCGCCAGAGTGAATAACAAACTTACTGTATTTATGCTTATCCTTAGCCAGCAGTTTCAGGTAAGATTTAATGTCGCCCGCTCTGGCCCCAGGTACACATTTAACTATGGTTGCTGGAGTCTCTAATGCCACGTTTCTGACAATGGAAATGCCAATGATCAGAGTCGGCTTGTCAGTGGGTGCGTCACTGAGAGGGGAAAATCTGTTAGAAACGTGGATGGGTTGGTGGTGGCCCACGGGCTAGGTTCTATGCTTCCTGCGTACCGTCACCCAGCCGGCCTGAGGTCCCGGCTGCTCGGGTTCTGCTGGAGGATCGCTACGGGGTGGTTCTGAGCTAGTTGGCCCCGCGCTAGCTAAGTAGCTATGGCTGTTTACAGGCTTTTCAACAGCGCACAGCCGGGACTCCAATTCCGACACCCTCGCCTCCAAAGCTATAAAAATGCTACATTTATTACACGTACCATTATCACTAAAGGAGGCAGAGGAGTAACTAAATATCTGACACAGAGAGCAAGAGATAGGAGTTGGAGAATCAGAGACAGAAGTAGCCAAAGCCGTGCTAAGGCTAAGCTAACTGGACGAGCAAACTGTTCAACACCAAATAAACTGCGTGTGAACTCAAATGGTTCTCTAAAAGCTAGGCGGAACAACAGAAAATGTGTTTTAGCGTGCTTGTGCTACAATAATTCAGAGATATCCTACAACAGAGAAATTAAATCAGTTTTAGAAAGCCACATACACCAAACAGCTACACGTAGTGCAACACTGAAAACAGGAAACAGGAAAAGCCTTACCACCAGGGAGCGTCAGAATGTTAAGGCGCCTGGCCTCGCAAGGCGATGTCTTGCAAGGCCAGGCACCTTGCTTATGAGGACACTGCCCTTCCTTGGTCAAAGAAAACAGTTAAATGGAACAGACTTGCATCCCCTCTCCCTGGGCTGCCACCTTACTGTGGTGGAGAAGTTTGAGTGTCTCATTGATCCTAGGAGCTAAGTTGTCTGAGGCTCCCTGCCTGTGGTAGGGTCACCCATGGCAAGCAGGTCCTAGGTGAGGGATCAGACAAAGAGCAGCCCAAAGACCTCTTATGATCAATCATATAAATGGAAACCGTGTTCCCTCGCCTGGACGTGGGTCACCGGGGCCCCCTTCTGGAGCCAGGCCTGGAAGTGGGGCACGTTGGCGCCTGGTGGCCAGGCTTTCACCCATGGAGCCCGGCCAGGCACAGCCCGAAGAGGAAACATGGGTCCCCCTTCCCATGGGCTCACCACTCGTGGGAGGGGCCAAAGGGGTCGGGTGCAGTGTGTGACGGGTGGTAGTTGAGGGCAGGGACCTTGGCAGTCTGATCCTCGGCTACAGAAGCTGGCTCTTGGCACATGGAATGTCACCTCTCTGGTGGGGAAGGAGCCCGAGTTGGTGTGTGAGATTGAGAGGTTCTGAATAGATATAGTCGGACTCACCTCAACGCTCTGGCTCTGGCTCTAGAACCAGTTTCCTTGAGAGGGGTTGGACATCTACCACTCTGGAGTTGCTCCCACTGAGAGGCGCCGAGCAGGGATGGGCATACTAGTTGCCCCCCATCTTGGTGCATGTACATTGGGGTTTACCCCAGTGAATGAGAGGGTAGCCTCCATCCGCCTACGTGTGGGGGGACGGGTTCTGACTGTGATCCGTGCTTATGCACCAAACTGCAGTTCAGACTACCCACCCTTTTTGGAGACTCCATTGTTGAGGTGGCCGACCAAAGCTGTGGTCGCAGGATCGTCGGTGCCTGTCGTGATGGCAACCCCCGAACCCGCTGGTGGGCACCGGCAGTTAGGGATGCTGTCAAGCTGAAGAAAGAGTCCTATCAGGTCTTTTTGGCCTGTGGGACTCCAGAGGCAGCTGACGGGTACTGGCAGTCCAAGCGGAATGCAGCTCGGGTTGTCACCAAGGCAAAAACCCGGGCATGGGAGGAGTTCGGTGAGACCGTGGAGCAAGACTTCCATACGGCTTCGAGGAGATTCTGGTCCACCATCCGGCGCCACAGGGGTGGAAAGCAATGCACTACCATTACTATCTATAGTGGGGAGGGTGTGCTGCTAACCTCTACTCAGGACGTTTTGGATCAGTGGGCAGAATACTTCGAAGACCTCCTCAATCCCACCAACACGTCTTCCAGTGAGGAAGCAGAGTCTGGGGACTTTGGGTTAGCCTCCTCTGTGGCAAGGCTCCATTGGGTGGATGAGATCCGCCCGGAGTTCCTTAAGAATCTGGATGTTGTGGGACTGTGTTGGCTGACGCAACTCTGCAATATTACGTGGACATCAGGGGCAGTCCCACTGGACTGGCAGACCGG
>SSNQ01000412.1:1665872-1691713 GCA_006942095.1 Nothobranchius kuhntae
GGGGGGGGGGGTACTCCGGGAGTATGGGGTACCAGGCCCTCTGATACGGGCTGTTAGGTCCCTGTATGACCAGTTTCAGGGCTTGGTCCGCATTGCCGGCAGTAAGTCAAGCTCGTTCCCAGTGAAAGTTGGACTCCACCAAGGCTGCCCTTCGTCACTGATTCTGTTCATAACCTATATGGACAGGATTTCGAGGTGCAGCCAAGGTGTGGAGGGCATCTGTTTTGGTGGCCTGAGTATCAGGTCTCTGCTTTGTGCAGATGATATGGTCCTGTTGGCTTCATCAGAACGTGATCTTCAGCTTTCGCTGGAGCAGTTCGCAGCTGAGTGTGAAGTAGTTGGAATGAGAATCTGCTCCTCTAAATCTGAGACCATGGTCTTGATTCGGAAAAGGGTAGAATGCCTTCTCCGGGTCAGGGATGAGGTCCTGCCACAAGTGGAGGAGTTTAAGTATCTCGGGGTCTTGTTCACGAGTGACGGAAAACTGGAGCGTGAGATCGATAGGCGTATTGGTGCTGCATCTGCAGTGATGCGGGCGTTGTACCGGTCTGTCGTGGTGAAGAGAGAGCTGAGTCAGAAGGAGAAGCTCTCGATTTACCAGTCGATCTATGTTCCTAACCTCACCTATGGTTAGGGTTAGGGTAAGCTTTGGGTAGTGACCGAAATAACTAGATCGTGGATGCAAGCGGCCAAAATGAGTTTTCTCCAAGGAGTGGCTGGGCTCTCCCTTAGAGATAGGGTGAGAAGCTCGGTCATTCGGGAGGGGCTTGGAGTAGACCCGCTGCTCCTCCACATAGAGAGGAGCCAGTTGAGGTGGCTCGGGCATCTGGTCAGGATGCCTCCTGGACGCCTCCCTGGTGAGGTTTTCTGAGCACGTCCAACCAGGAGGAGACCTAAAGGTAAACCCAGGACATGGTGGAGGGACAACGTCTCTCACCTGGCCAGGGAACGCCTTGGGATTCCCCCGGAGGAGCTGGCCCAAGTGGCTGGGGAGAGGGAAGTCTGGGCCTCTCGCCTTGGGCTACTGCCCCCGCGACCCGACTCCGGATAAGCGGGTGAAAATGGATGGATGGATGGATGGAGACTTACATCACGTGACTCGGGAGATAACGTATTTCATTCGTATAAGTTTCAATATAAATATATAAAAGAGCTTTTTACTTTTTAAATTGTGTATCTATTTGTTAAATTGAGTATGTAAGTGAGTTACTACCCACTAACCACCGAAGCTGCAACCACTAGCATCTAATCAACCATAGATAACTTCTTTGGATCTAAAAAAAACATTTCAGATATCAACCTGATAGCTGCAATTTGTTGATTTACATTTAAACTTGAAATTTGCCCCGAAGTAGCTGCCGGCTTATGATCCGCCATCCTTTTGAAAATACTGTGGTGCATTCTGGGAAATTTTTGACCAAAGCTAGGCTACAAGACACCTTCTGAGTATCCTTGCTCAGCTAGCTTATTGGCTAACAAATGGAGAATAGACACCTTGGTAGAACGTGAACATTGGAACATGCCTTGGCGGCTCCTGATGACTTATCTCCTAGGCAACTGGGCGGGGCCAAGACATCAAGGCGAGGTTTCTTGGCATTGAGAAACACCCTTTGTATATTCTCTATTGGCATCAAATATAGGAAATAGGGATAGAGCGCTATTTTCACATTCAGCCTGCAAACGGGTTTTCAGTGAACTTGGTCTTCAATAAAAGATCGAACAGGTGAAAGAGGAGCTGAGGGAGGGTAAAGGTTCTCAAAAACTGACCCAAAGATCAACATCTGACCTTACCATGTGTGCGAACTGGGTTGTTGATTTGGCTAGGTGGGCTTACTCCGTGCATGTTGACAGCTCTGACAACAAACTGGTATTCTGTGTCTGGCATTAGCCCTTTTAAAACCATGGAGGTGGTGTCAATGGGCTCTCGGATGTACGTCCACTCCGTGTCCATTTCTGGCCTGAGTTGGAAAATAAAAGAACCAAAAAGTGTAAAAAAATAAATAAATAAATAAATAAATAAACAATCACTAAAGTCACATTCTGGTCAGCTTATTGGCTGATTAAACTAACTCCTATTTAAAATTCCATAACTCACTTGTGATTCAGTTTCATGGTGGTATCTCATGGCTAAATCTATCATCTCTGAATTCATAAAAAATAGCTGAAAAATAAACAAATACATTTTGAACAGTTCCTTAGTCTCCATGTTCAGCTTTTTTCTGAATCTTGTTTCTGCTTTGACTCTGAGAGCCTGAGGCCACAGCGTTTTCTCGACGACACTCAACAACACTCAATGTCTCTCTTCAGTAATGCCTCTTTTGATGTGAGGAGGGACAGATTTGCAGCCAAGATGGTCCTTCTGAGTGAAAAATGCCACCGCGTTCATAAAACAGACACAAAGTCATGTCTGTTCACTCAAAGTGAAACAATTTCTCTTTGTTTCTTTGCAACTCAACACCAAAAATATTATCAGCGCTGGAGTTTTGTTACATTTGCTTTCTTTTTCTTTTATCATTGTCTTTTAATCAAGCCTTTTAGGCTGTCTGCATATTAATGCACCACAAATCATCAAAGGACTTGGGATGCTTGTTTGTGACATCAGCTGTCTTGCCTCTGGAGGCTAAGTCTAGACATGTGAGGTACTGTGTGTGTGTGTGTGTGTGTGTGTGTGTGTGTGTGTGTGTGTGTGTGTGTGTGTGTGTGTGTGCGTGCGTGCGTGCGTGCGTGCGTGCGTGTGTGTGAGGCTGAAAACTAATGGCAACAGAATGAAATCTAATCTTTCTCATGTCCCAACTAACCCTTATGTCAAAACACAAGTGTACACTGAGCAGGCTCGCAGAGATGCATGCAAATTATTTTTAAAAAGAGCTGAAGATTCTGCCTTTTCAGGAATGTGTTGCATTATGTAGCAAATAATAGTCATATTTAATGGGAAACAGTATGTTTAATTAGTAAAGAGAGCACTAGTATTGGTACAGTTATGACAATATATGCTCCTCCCTTGGTTTTAATAGTTTGTTTAATATTGTTTCATAATATTTCTTCCATTTTGGTTTATTGTTTATATTTATGTTTTGACATTTGCTTGCATTAAGCAATTCTAACAATGTACAAAGTACTGACTGTTAATCAGCTTAAGTTTGCTTAGCATTGTGTACAGGGCAATAGAGAGGAAGCTAGCTTAGCTTAGAAACAATCAAGTTATGTAATAAAGACATTTAAATGGAGACTTTTGACTTGCTTTTAGCACTTCCTAGTATCCGTTTAGTATAACCAAAAGACACATGTTGTTTTTTAACACCATTATCTGAAAGCTGAAATGTCTCCCCAGCCTTCCTTATACTCTACAGGAGTAGTTTGTCACTAAATTAAGGGTGCAATGTATATGAATATAGTGAGAATTTTACAGTGAGAAAATCCCAAAATAGCCTAAAGTTACATTTTAGAAGGAAATTTATTCTGAAACATATTTCATATCCAGCTGGCTGCAGGGATTGTCAGGTTTTCTCCTTTTAAAACAAAGGAAGGAGGGACGTAACTGTTTACCATCAGTGAATGTGGGGTTGTGTCTTCTGCGAGCTAATACTGCAGCGCCAACAACTGTAATTTGATGGCAGCCGGCAAACTTTCCTGAGTTTTTTAAAGTGGTTACAGTAGCCAAATTTTACCACAGGGAGTCCTTTTTACTTTATTCCTACATAATGCAACATTAAACAAATCAGCTGTGTTCATGATCTAATCATGCAAGAAATGTGCTGGATGCAGATTGCAGCAGTACGTCAGCTCATTTTTTTTTATAAGTTCAACAGACCAGACCAGCACTCTGAAGTTGCAAGTGTGATATTCTGGCTACAGAGGGCGGTGACATTTCATTAACCCTGCAAAGGGTCATTTTAGCAAATAGTGGCTGAAGAAAATTATTTAAATATATGAAAAAGTTGCAAAGTATCCCTTTAAAAATAACAAATAATAATAAATGACAGCACCTTAAAAAAGTAAATAACACCTCAACCAATTTGCATGAATTCTCACTTTTAAAAGGTGACGCGATTTCTTGGCCTTATTTGTGAAAACAACTGAACAGAAAAGCTGATAAATACAGTCAACATTTTTAGGCCAGAGCAGCGAAAGCGCTGCAAAGGCCTGTTGTATCTGCTCTGTTTATATTTCTTCTGCCAAGTAAATTGGCTTTTTGGAGGCCTTAACATACCCAAAAACTCAGGAATTTTTGAACACGTCAGGCATCGTGTAAAATTTTGTATTTTAAAGGTCCCAAAAAAATCGCTATTAAACTAGTTCCACAGCGCCCCCTAGAATGTGAAAAATACCCCCCTCCATAAACTTTAGTTTGTCGTACGGTTATAAAATTTTGTACACTTGTAGTACTCAAAAGCCTCTTGAAACCATGGTCAACATCAAACAGGAAGTCGGCCATTTTGGTTTGAAGTTGTAATTTTGACCCCGTTTTGGCCGTTTCTAGGGTCCGCTTCTGATTTATTTACTCGATCATTTTTCGCAGGATCGTCTCAAAAGTTGTGGGAAATTGCTCAGGAGTGGGCAATCAAATAGAAAAACTAAAACTGACTTTTTGTATAGCTGAGGGGGCGTGGCCAGGCCTCGAAGTTCGACTACTCGCCAAAAAAATATAAACGGCTATAACTTCATACTCGAATAAAGTTACAAAAATTTCTGTGGTCATTCCACATCCACCCACAAAGTAAACTGAATGGTCGGATGATGACATCACACAAGCCCCCTCAGGACCAAAAAGGTCAAGTTTTACTGTGACAGGTCCCAAATTGCCCCATTTCACTTACTCACCACAAATTTGTAGCTGGTAACTGAAGACAAGTGGGGGTTGCTTGGCGTCACTTTATGGGAGTTTTCAAAAGAGGGTGGGGCTGTGGCGGCATGGCGAAGTCAGGCGTACTGCTGTGGCCATACGTTTGCCTCCCATTTCGTCATTTCTAAAGATATCGCCACGAAACTTCTTGTGAGTGATCCTAGTCTGGCCCCCCAAAAAATCTGATGTGAAAATCCTGTGGGCGTGGCCTATTTTCTTAAATAGCGCCCCCTAGGACCATTAAAACTGTCAGCCCCAAGCCATGCTTTGACTGACGATTATGAAATTTTGTACACTAATGTAGTGTTTCAGGACCTACAAAAAAGTCTCTTGGAGCCACCGTAAAGTCGTACAGGAGGTCGGCCATTTTGGTCCAAGTGCTCGATTTAGTGGTTTTCGCACACATTGTATGGAGAATGATGCCCCGTCACCCTTTTCACCCATCACTTTCAAACTCCTGCTATATACTCTTAAGGTGTAGGGAAAAACATTCAACTGTCGGATTTTTCAAAAGTTGAAAGGTATGGGCGTGGCTAAGCCTCAAACTTTGACCTGTCGCCACGCCACTCTTTTTTAAATTTTCTCTTTTTTTTATTTCTCTAATTTCCCTCTGGGATTAATAAAGTATCTTTAATTTGATTGATTTGATTTGATCACCAGCAATCTCTGGCAAATAGCAGTAGATAAGTTGAGGTCACTTGGTGACCAGTACTGGCAGGTTTTGACAAAAGGCGGAGCTTTGGGAGCATGGCGAAATTCTCCATCACACCATGCAAATACGTTTGCCTCCCATTTGGTAAATTCTAAAGATATGGCCACGACACTTCTGGTGAGTGATCCTAGTCCCTCCCCCCAAAAAATGTGATGTGAAAATCCAGTGGGTGTGGCCTATTTTCTTAAATAGTGCCCCCTAGGACCATTTAAACTGTCAGCCCCAAGCCATGCTTTGACTGAGGATTAAAAAATCTGCTACACTAATGTGGTGTTGCAGGACCTACAAAAAAAGTCTATTGGAGCAAAGCGCAAAGTTGCACAGGAGGTCGGCCATTTTGGTCCAAGTACTCGATTTAGTGGTTTTCGCTCCGTTGCCCTTTTCACCGATCGCCTTCAAACTGTTGCTCTATACTCTTAAGACATGGGGGAAAGTTCATCTGTCAGATTTTTCAAAAGTTGAAAGGTGTGGGCGTGGCTAAGCCTCAAACATTGACCTTTTGCCATTACATTCATTGATGTAAAAACTCCAATATGCATGATCAGGTCTATATCAAACTGTGTCTGTGTGATCACTGACCATATCTCAAGACAATGACAATGTGGACAGCTGACATCACCTAAGCCCCACCCCCTGACAACAGGAAGTCTATTGTTTTATGGTGAAATGCCCGTATTTGTCCCCTCTAATTTAGTCAACACGACACTAAGGTCATGCACTGTCTTCATTATGCTGTAATGACCATTCAGTTCTGATAGCTTTCCAGACCGGGAGGGACATTGATGCCATAGCAAATTCTGGCGTGACGCCGTGATCTTACGTTTGACTGTAACTTCCACAAACAGCCTCCGATCTTCACAAGACTGAACATGGCGATCAACAATCATGCCCTTTAGCCAATGAGGCACAAACAGCTGGTTAATGTTGTATAATATCACTACAGCGCCCCCCTATATTCCTTTAAAACTGTAATAACTCCTACAGACGAGGTTGCAACTGCACCAAACTTGCCATGTGTCATCACACAAAGGCACTCAACACAATCCTGTGGTCATTGGTTGATATTGTTTTATCTCCCCCCCCCCTGACAGATATTAGGCCCTGAATTACATATGCATAATTCAATTCACACCAAAATACACGCAAATGATTGTTGTCAACCTACAAACTTCTTCCTGGGATATTTTCCTAAATTTGGGATAGCGCCCACTAGATACAATAAAACCTTTGTAACTTCTACAAAAAAGCTCCAAACTACATGGTGGGAGTCATCACGCAACTGCAATCAACACATTTATGTGCTCACTCGATCAAATCACTTTAACTCCGCCCACTTACAGCCTTTTGGCTCTAGATGACCCACGCAGCATTTTATTGATGCCAAATTAACAGAAAACCATCTTTGATGACCAAAGATGACCTCTATGGGATTTAGTTGTAAATGGTCACAGTGCCCCCGGATAGGTTCAAACTTTATTAACTTCTAAAGACAAGATCAGAATGGCATTTTACTTGGCTTGTGTCATCACGTGACTGCACCAAACACAATGATGTGGTTGTTGGTTCAAATCCCTTTAGCTCCTCCCCCTTTCAGCTCTCTTGCTCTAGAAAGCACACGCAAAGTCTGATTGATGCCAAACTACCACAAAGCCATCTTCAACTCCCTAAGAGGACCTCAATGGGATTTTTATGTAATTGGTCACAGCGCCCCCTAGATAACTTTAACCTTCAATAACTTCAAAAACCGTGAGCAGAATAGCATTAAACTTGGTCTGTGTCATCACACCACCAGTGTGGTAAAGATAGAGTATCCCCCTAGTGGTGACATGTGTAATTTAATGGTGGGCTCAGAGGACATGCTGAGTCAGGGTGAGGTGCGGATGAGGAGACCGTTTGCAGTTTCTGCTGTCGGGGTGATCGACGTTTCTGTTCCGTGGATGTGCCCGGGTGCCCCGGGCTGCCGGCCAGGCTGAAGCGGCGTGGAGCTGCGAGGGTTGAACGACGCTGCTTGCAGCTTTAATTATGTTTGGAACTATATTAGACTTACTGTATTTCCCTCTGTGACAAGGCCACCTCTGGCTTTTACGCCCTCACAGGTAAGTGCCTACACTGTACAAATCGACTCATTAATGTAGGGGACTTATTTAGACTTTAAGTGGGAAACAGAGTTTATGAGTTGTTGAGAAAAATATTTAACTGCATCATTTGAAACTGTTTAATCATGACTGACCTGATGTAAGCCACCAGGAAGTGAAGAACAGGTGCACTTCCCTCACTCTCTCCTTGCTGCCACGACAACGCCAGCTCTGTGTCTGATACGGCTATGACAACTGGCTGGGTCGGGGGTGAGGGGGGCATGCACATTTCTGATGGCAGAAAAAGAAAATGACCCAAACATTAAAAGTACATCTGCTGAAATTATGTTCCCCACTGAAAATAATGGGTTCTCACCATGTGAAGCTGTACTGATGTCTCTGGGCATGCTGGGTCTACCTTCTCCTGCCCAGCCATAAGCTCCAACACTCACTCTGTACTTAGCGTTCATCTTCAGGTTGCCAATGTCGACATCCTAGAAGGATTATCAAGGAAATGCAGCAAATCATTCAAGGTAAAAGCCAGTCAATGCTGAATAAACCAACTAATAAAGGAAGTAGTTTTTACTCACAAAGTTGGCTTGCCCATCAAACTGCCCCTATAATAAATAATAAGGAAAATAGGATGGCATTTAAGCGTGACATCACCATGATCTAAGTTATTGGCACACCTTTATATGGCATGCACAGAAGAAATTAAGGCATGGCCACAATTTTGATGAGCTCAAATGAGAAGTGTGTGTGTATGTGTGTTAGCAATGACAGGCCTTGAAAATAATGGCCTGTATTTGATATAGCGCCTTCTAGAGTCCTGGAACCCCCAAGGCGCTTTACAACACAATCAGTCATTAATCCATTCACACACACATTCACACACTGGTGGGGATGAGCTACAATGTAGCCACAGCTGCCCTGGGGCGCACTGACAGAGGCGAGGCTGCCGAGAACTGGCGCCACCGGTCCCTCCGACCACCACCAGCAGGCAATGTGGGCTAAGTGTCTTGCCCAAGGACACAACGACAGCGACAGACTGAGCGGGTCTCGAACCTGCAACCTTCCGATTGCGAGGCGAGCTCTTAACTCCTGTGCCACCGTCGCCCTTTACTGGAGAATTTTAGAATTTAGAATTATTTACTCTAATCTTTTAAGCAACAAAGAAATATACTTAATATCTAAACGTTGTCAATTTGTGGCTAAAAGTTATCAGAATGGCACAAACATTTTGTCCCACAATGTTTGCTACCTCCATTTCCACGACGGTAATTTGTATGAACTCCAGCTGTTGTGAAAACCTAATTGCAATACAATCAACATGGAAATGCACCACCATTGCAGATCTTTCTCAGGAATGTAAACTTTAACTTCTGCAGCGAAAAAATGCAGCGTAGAGGAAACGTGTTAAATACGTCAACACGGTGGATTTAATAGAAGCTTTAAAGAACAAATTCTGGACGGTGTGAGGTGAGTTTGTCTCACTGCAGGAATAAAAACACACACAGAGTATCAGCAGTCAGACGCAGCCGCTTGAGCGTCAGAAGGCTGTACAATAACCTGTAGAATAATTAAAGTCATCATGCTAGAGAAGCTTCTCTGTGGTGGACTACAGTAAATAATTATAATAATAATAATAACATTTTTTATTTACTTTTTGAACTATTTCTGTTGGAAGTTTTAATGTTTAAAATCTGTTAGATTGTTACAGACAGCAGCTTCATTTAAGTTTCACTTTTTGTTCTGACTGAACGGCTGCTGCAGGTAGGAAAACAGCTGGACGTTATGTTGGAGACATTTAGCCTCTCATCCCAGAGGCTTCTTCCAGACTTTGGTTGTGGTCAGAAACAAACACACTGGTTGTGCTGCAAGTCTTTTTCTTTTTTTCTCCAAAACATGTTTTTGTCTAAATGAAGGTGATGTTGTTCATAGAACTAAAATTCATTATGAAGTTAAGATTATTTCATCAAGTAGGACCTGTGGTTAGCTGGCTCATTTAAAACATGTCATATCTTGAAAGAATCGGAATCAGGAATCTATAGGAACCGGAATGGAAATGAGGAATTGGAATCGGAATCGTTCAAAATCAAACGATGCCCAACACTACTCAAGGGGGACCCAAAGAGCTGAGCTGTGACTGTGATAGTTTGAGTTTAACAGCTTGTTTTGCAGATTCTGTTTAAACACCTTTAACATAATTGTCAGTGCGTTCTCAAACCACCAAATTACCTGACAAAACCATGTATTTGTGTCATTCTCTAAACCGCTGACCCTGGCTGGATACTCACAGTGGTTAGCATGTCCAAACTGAGTGGCACCTCCATGATGGAGGTGGTGGCAACTGGGCGACCATTCTTCATTTCTGTGTAAAAGACCTAAATAGCACAAACACACACAATTTTTTTCCATTAATTGTACATAACAGCAATGGTGTAAACTAAACTGTTTATAAACAGACTACAAGGAGGTCTGTAGGTTCTTGAGAAGCCTGGTGGATAGCTAATCCTCTTAGAGACGACATATGGTCCAAATGCAGCGTGCAATTACACTGATCCACAATTTGTTAATGGTTGATTCAGAATAAACCCATGAATGAAAAAGGTATGAAATGTAAACAGATTACTTTTTAAAAAAATCTTTAATAAGTCTGATTCATTCCACAAAAACACAGTTTCTACAGTTAAGATATACTGTTTAATTAGTAACTCATGAACATAACTAACCTAAATAAGTTCTCAGTTGGCAAAACATGATCATGTGGGTGATTCCAACTGAGCACTTGAGTCGAGTTGGAGTGAAACACTCAAGAGCTAAATCATTACCCAAGGCTACATCTCTCAGTCTAATTTAGTCCTTCACCTGGACAAACAACATATGTTTTGTAGAGAAAAGGTTCCATTAATACACACGAAATTTGAAAATGTCATTTTTCCTCAAGGCCATCTTTCTGGACGGTGAGTCTGATGTGCAGTTTCAGAGCAGAGAGCAGAATGTGACGGCCATGCAGAAAGAAATGAACATCCACTCAGGACAGAAATAGAGGGGATTTGATTTGTCTGTCATTTTAAAAACTCCTTGATGGACTGTAAAAAAAAGCCTTGTTGGAGTAGGAAGAACTGCACTCAAACAGATGATGGAAACGCATGTGTGTTAATGATTTTAATTTGTCAGTTGAATGAAGTTTTGTTGCTCTGTAGTTTTATGTAGAGCCTGTTTTGTAGCTACCTTGTATCCAGTGATTGTGCTCACGTGCCTCCGAGGCATCTTCCATCGTACGCTGAAGGCGGTGCAGTTCAGCGCCTCCAGCTGGATGTCTAACGGAGGACTCAGGCGGTCTGGTTTACACAAACACAATGAGTGAGGAAAGAAGAGGTTCACTAGAGGACATCACATTTAACTTTTGAAGACATTTTGATGAATAAATAAAAGTTGACATTTCTCCCATCTATGACTAAAGGATCACATGTTGCTTATAGCAACAAATGCACCAAAAACACCTAGTGTCCAGCGTCAACTTTATATAAGTGGCCTAGTGAACTAGACCACTTTTTTGCTTTGCAAAATTTGGTCTAGGAACGCTCCACTGGAACCTCTGCAGCCAATAGCAGCATTCTGGCTGGCCAATCACAGCTGTCTAGAGGGGTTTCAAACACCTAGAGAGCTGTGATTGGTCCATAATGGTGGGCCAATAATAGCGCTTTATCTACTTTTTGGGCCAATCAGTGTCCTCTATTCTTCTGGTGGGCGGGATGATGCAACAGAGTGGAACAAGATGGCGGCAGCTCATTTGAAACAGCTTTTATATCAATTTTGGACTGTTTGAACTTGGGTTTTAATGGTATCAGGAGCAGATGGATGTGTTTAAGTTCTTTATTTAGAAAAATGTATGTATTTTTGCCTTCTTCAACAGCGGACCGCCTCGTTTACCGACATCTGTTGCGGTGAGTATGTCGCGTTGTTTATTGTCCAATAGCGTGCGGAAATCGTTTGAAAGACAACGGTAGAACCCGCCCCACGACCGAGACACGTTAATGGAGCATTGCCAGACTAAATATTATATTTATTTAGTCAAGCTAGTACATAAAGTGAACTTGAGCTTAAAGGTGAATTATGTAAGAATTAAGTAAGAATGACATCATGTGGTCAAATTTGGCCACTGCAGCACATTTTCTAAACACACAGTCACTTTCTTTTTGTGCTATTTGTGTGCTGCGGTGATTTCACCCGCACTCCGCTTTGCGGTCAGGAGATCCCTTTGATCTGCGTAGTTCAAAAGTAATTGATGAGGTGAAAAAGTAAGAAGCCAAACAGCGGTTTTACTGGAGAACTTAAAGGAGATGCAGGAAGATGAGAGACAGACAGGAAAATACTTAAATAAAAACAACTAAACAAAACCAAAATGTTGAAAAGTAAAATGTAGGTAGATTTATCTCCACTTCACGTTTTTACCTGTATAAAACAAGTTATACACGTCATATTTATACATTTGATACAATTTAGATCACCTTCAACACTCAGTCATACACCCAGGGCCGTCTCAAGGCATTGTGGGGGCCAAGGCAAAACAGAACACCTTCATTTTTACTAGAAATACTATATATATATATATATATATATATATATATATATATATATATATATATATATATATATATATATAGTATACATACATATATAAACATACACATCCACACACACACACTAGATGACAGCTAGGGCCTGGAAATGTCTCCTGGTTGTTTATTATTATTTTAAAAATAAACGAGTAAAAGAAGAGTTATTACTGTAGATAATGACCTAACCTGAACTGATGCTTTCTGTAGTCATCATCAGGATTCAGCAGAGAAACAAGAACTCAGTGAGAGTAACAATCCCTAGCACAGACCGATCATTACAAAGCTTTAGCATTCTTTATGTTATTAGCTGAGTTTTGTCATTTAAATAGATTTTAATCAGTTTATGTAGTAAAAATGTGGTATGAACATTTTATAATAGTTAGTGTAGGTATTTACTGTACATCAATCAATTTACAATCAAACAAGAACAGAAATAAAAGGTCGCTAAATAGGAGTCTAATGTTTATTTTCCTTTCCATCTTTATTTTGGTGACTTTCCATCTCTGCCTTTAAGACAAAATCGCCCTGACCCCACGTGTCCTAACCTCACCATGTTACATGTCCCATTTTTGCTCCACTGGGATAATCTGATGATTTAATCATTTATTCTAAGTCCAAAAAACACTAATTTGCACTCATATGCTTGTTAAATCACACTCAGTTTTGGTGTGTTGCATTTGTATTCAAATTGTGAACGAAACGTCTGAAAGTGGTGAATTATTTTAGAGAAAGGGACAAATTTTACATTCCCCTTGTCCCTGCAGATCTCCTTGAACCACTGCACTTATCAAAGTAAGAATGTTGTTCTAAACCTCACCTGTGTTGGGTGGTGTTGTCAAAAAGTTAGAAAAATTCAAGCTGAACTGATTAAACAATGAATTCCTGGTAACAGTTGGTGCTGAGCAAAAAGAAGAACATTGGATTTATTGCTCATTCTTTCCAAGTGTCCTTCTAAATTCTTTAGGGACATTGTCCACTTCAGACATGAGTGAGACAATCAAGGAGACATTTTCCTGCTCTCTTTTCTTGTCCGACAGATTTGAGCCCTGTCTCAAGTGTTTCTGCTGTTCTGACCACCAGCTTTCATGAATCGAGATTGGCCTCATCAATTAAAGATTATTGTACCTATTTATTTAATTTTCTTTTTTAATGTTTAAATGTCAGATCTCAGCATAAGGACTTATTGCAAATTTTTGCTAAAAATAAACATTTAATTTCTTTAAGTGGATTAATAAAAACCAAAACACACAAACTTGTTATTCAAAGGTAAAAATCAAAAAGATGTAATGATTTTTCTTTGTGTGTGTGCGTGTTTTTGTTTATTATTATTAAACATTTTCTTTTCAAATGTGTTCATTGTTTGGGTCTACAAAGATCAAGCTGGACAATTACTGATAAAAAAAATTAATAAAAAATATATCACTTGTTATTGTTAACTGTTTAGCACATATTTATAGCAAGGAATTTGCAACCCCCATTACAGAACCTTCAAAACAAACCATATGGATTTCACAATAAAAGATCTGCACACAGTCGCTTCCTATAATTATTCTGTTCCTACAATTAGAAAAACATAAGGGTGGGACTTTATAAGAAGAAATCAGCCTAATTAGTTAGAGGCTTTGTATTTAATGAATCTTGGTTAATTGCATTTTAATCGTTCAAGAGAATTTTGCCTCTGCATTTTTTTTTTTTTGTTAAAAAAGGCACCGAATCAAACAAACATGGACATTCATATTGTAAACTCAAGCTATTTTAATTTATGAGAAACTTATTTTAAATTGCAATAAAATTCAAAACTTAACTAATTAGAGGCCGTTTCTTTTCTGTATTGAATTTAAATAATTTTAAAACATTTTTTCATTTATATATTTTTTCTTCATACGATCCATGAAGAAAAAAATTGAACTGCAGAACTTGAATATTCCACAATAAGGTGATCGCGGAGCTAGACACCTAAAACAATGGGATACATGCGAATGCCTTCATCATGTAAAATTGTTGCTCAGATCAGTAAAATTGATCTTTAAGGAAAAGTTTGTAACATTTAAAATTTTTCATTCCAGTGGGTTTAAATAAATGGAAAGAAAAAAATACATAATTCTATTAATAATCCTAACAGTCCATTCAAACAGGGAATAATGGGAATTTGATCAATTTTAAACATTTTCTGATTCACCATCTGAAGTGATGCATGTGGACACAGAGCCCCCCCACCCCCTCCCTCACTCCCTCCCTGAGAACGAGATCAGAGAGACATCAAAACAAAAAACAAGTCCAAATGTCACTGGCTGTCATGAAAACAGGTCTCCAGCCGCCCTTACGTAGACGTCTAAATATTGCACTGAGATGACAGACAGATGTAAAAGTCAAAGCCTCAGGCTCCAAAAGTGTGAAGAATGAAGAAATCCAGCGCTGGTCAGACAGAGTGACAGAGGAGGAAAGGAGGAATGAGATGGAAAATGGGAAGAAACGGGGATAGGGTGGCAACGAAAGATAGAAACACGGTTTCACCTCAAATGAGCATGACGGGAATAAGTTTAATGTTGGAATTTTTTAAAAATCCAAAAATACCAATTATTTTAAAAAATTGATTCAAATGCTTTTCCTTTTTCTTGCTTTTTTGTTGCAGAAAACCAAATAATAAACGTTCAATTCTACTCAATTTGAGTTTCCTCCAACTTCCCATCAGTGGGATGCTTTTTATCTTCACAACTCTCAGCTGCTGTTTGAAGAGGAGTTTCTCTAAAGTCTGGTCTTCATCCGCACATGATTGGAGTAAAGCAGAGCCTGGCACAATAATGTTAGTTTCTTCTTGTATGTTGACGTTTAAAAGACTTCCAGGTGGTTCTGAAATTCCACCTGTTTTGAGACAAATAAGCATGTTTCCCTTTGGATCACCAAGTGTTTCCTTCCTTTTCAGAATTGAGCACACAACCAATACACTTTTATCATACTCTTTTGGGGGAAAATGCTAATTTGCGTTTAAAATAATTCAACTGAAAATGTTTCTGGTCACTAAATGAAATTTGTGGCTAGTTTATACTTTTTTATGCTGCAGAGAGAAATACAGCTTTATTTTTAGGGTAACATGATGCAAACTTAGAAAAATAGAAGTTGGAGGTTTTAAAGTTTTTCTGTTATTTCCTGAGTAGTACTCCTCCATAAGAAGTAACTTAAATTTGAAGTTCAATTTTTTTTTTATATTTAGATTTGTCAGTAGAAATTAATATAAAGAGCTGTGTTTTATCTTAATGTTGTAAACTAAAAAGATTAAACCAATTGCCTGATTATACTCAACCATTCTCATCATAAAAAAGAGCTTTTTAAATCCAGTTATAGGATTAACTCACCAGATCTCCGGTTATTTAACCTTCTTGAACCAAAACAAACGCATGTTGTACAAACAGCAAAGAAAAGGAAGAATAAAAGTCGCCTTTCTTTACTTGTTGGATCCATATCTTCCCCTGGTCGAAAGTTTAATACGATCAGATCTCCATTTCAGCCCACATCCAAACGCGCAACCAGCCAAATAGTCGATGTCAAGTTTTCTCTATTGTTTTTATCTAAAGTTGGGGTAGAAACGCCATCCAAACACCCAGTGATGTGCCCGAGGGAAGAGGGCAGCTGCGGTTTGACACAGATGAGATTACAGTCTGCAAGATCAGTGCGGTGGATCACGAACAGACACTGCGCGCTCAAAGGAGAGGGTTCACGGCGATCCACGCGTAATTCACGATCACCAGCACGGATGAATGGCTGCCACTGTCATTTTCCACGCATGAAGATCCGAGCTGTGGTGTCACGCCTCGGTCCCGCTTCTTAGACAGCAGATGAGATGCACGGAACGTAGGGCCATTTAGAGCTAAGAGGATAATACACGTCTAATCCGCGCGCGCGCGCTGGACACAGATGGAGACGTCTTGACGCAACAGCAGAGGAGCCGCTTCGAGAGCACTGTCAAAATTAATACTGAAGAAATGAGATATGTTGGTGCTGTCTGGAAAAATAAAACATTTACTTTCAGCTTATTTGTGTCTTTTTATTACAGCTCAGGCGGTTTCTCCAAAATTGGGCTTAACCATTTTTTCTGCAGGTCAATAAAGTTTGTATGTTTCTTTTATATTTGTTGCTGCTTTTTTATATATACATTATAATAAACCCACATTATATTATAATTCATGTTTCCCCAAAATAAAGAAATGCAAATAAAGAAATTGTGAGAACCTGAATGAAAACAAAGGCGGCTGCACAGTGGCGCGTTTGCATGCTCTCCCTGTGCATGCGTGAGTTCTCTCCGGGTAGTCCGGCTTCCTCCCACAGTCCAAAAACATGACTGTTAGTTGATTGGTCTGTTTTAATTGTCCTTAGGTGTGAGTGTGTGCACGATTGTCCTGTGTGTCTCTGTGTTGCCCTGCGATGGACTGGCTCTATGACCAGGGTGTACCCCGCCTGATTGCCTATCTCCAGTCAACGGGCAGTCAACGGGCAATCAGCCCCCCCCCCCCCCCCCCCCCCCCCAAAAAAAAAAGCAGGAGGGAATAATCATGGGGCATAAGAGGAGAACCTGGAGGAGGCTGGGGACAGAGGGACACACAGAACATGACAGAACACCCCCCCAACAGCAGATACCAGACGCACAAAAAAACAAAAGGACAAACCACAAACACAAGACAAGGACAAACAGAACATAAGAAACCACAGGGCGGGCGCTACCACCCAAATTAGACACCATGAAGGAGACTTTGCCATGCTCCGAGAAAGTCAGGTCCAGGTAACGAGTGCAGGCTTCGATGTAGGTACGGCAAGTCTCTGGGTCTCTACTGTACCTGTAGTGGAGTGTTTTTGGTAGAGTCCAGGTTTCTGCTGGGTCCAGGTGTGGTCGGTCCATTCTGTCACGCTGAGCAGGAGGTTAGGACCCAAAAATACAGAACACACTAGACAGGAGCAGATGAAAATAAGTAAATCCTTTATTTAAAGGAGGAGACTTGATCGAGCGATCCAAAAACTCACAACTGAGCACTGACTCGGGCAAAACTTGGGAGGGAACAGAACAACATAGACACAACGATATACCGACAAACACTGAGGGAATGACAGGGCTTTTAAGCACAGAGGGAGGTGATCAGGGGAACAGGTGACAGGTGTGAGTGATCTCTGGAAGGAAGGCAGGTGTTTTCCATAAACTAAATGGGGAAAGAACAAAGCAGGAGGGAATAATCATGGGACATAAGGCCATGTCCACACGTAGCCGGGGATCTGCCAAAACGTAGATATTTTTCTACGTTTTGGCCTGTCATCCACATGAAAACGGATCTTTTTAAAAACTCCGGCCAAAGTGAAGATCTGCGTTTTCTCCATTTTGAGTGTCTGCGTGTGGACAGACAAAACCGGAGTTTTAAGGTCCGCAACGTCACTTTCCGCGACAAAAAAATGCTTACATCACGTGTGCGACCTGTGTTTACACTAGCCGACAGCATGGATGCCCTCAGAGCTGCGCTCGCTTTATCAACTGTCCAAGCGCTTTTTGCTTGTTTGTTTTTGCAAGCAGAATTACTGCTCCTTGCGGAAGACCACAGACGAAGGACGAGGTTAAGAACGGGGGAAGTACTGCCGCCTACAGGTCTGGCATGTCCTTAACAACGTATTTATCCGGGTACGTGTGGAAAGAGTTTTTTTTTTAAACTAGGTGGTGTGGATGCAAGTTTTTGGAGGGGCGGATATTCGTTTTTTAAAAAAAACGGCTACGTGTGGACTAGGCCTAAGAGGAGAACCTGGAGGAGGCAGGGATACAGAGGGACACAGAACATGACAAAAACATTTAAAAAAGGACTTGAACTTCAGGGTTGAGTTAGTACTTCGTATTCACTTGAACAACCGAACTGGACTGAAGAGCTTCAAAAGAAGGAGAATAAAGAGAGAAAGTGTTGAAACATTTTTTTTTAAACATTTTTTAAAACGTGGTCATAAATATTGTTGTTCGGACCAAAATGTTGAATCTCATAATTACGACCTAGAATCTCATAATTACGATTTCGCTATCTCATAATTATGACCTAGTATCTCATAATTACGAACTAGTATTTCATAATTACTAACTAGTGTCTCACATTTACAACTTTGCTATCTCATAATTACAACCTTGAATCGCATTATTATGACCTAGAATCTCATAATTACGACCTCGAATCTCATAATTACGACCTAGAATCTCATAATTACGACCTAGAATTTCATAATTACAACCTAAAATATCATAATTACGACCTCGAATCTCATAAATATGATCTAGCATCTCATAATTACGACCTAGCATCTCACAATTACGGCTTTGCTATCTCATAATCATGATCTAGTATGTCATAATCATGATCTAGTATGTCATAATCATGACCTAAAAACTCATAATAACGGCTTTGCTATCTCATAATTACGACTTTACTATCTCATAATTACGACTTCGCTATCTCACAATTACAAACCTAGTATCTCATAATTTTGACCGAGAATCTCATAATTACGACCTGGAATATAATTATGATTTCGCTATCTCATAATTACAACATAGAATCTCATAATTATGGCCTAGAATCTCATAATTATGACCTAGAAGTTAATAATTACAGCTTCACTATCTCATAATTACAACTTCGCTGTCTCATAATTACGACCTAGAATTGTCCCGGTCTGCCACAACATGACAAGAATCTCATAATTACGACCTGGAATCTCATAATTAAGACCTAGAATATGACAATTACGACCTAGAATCTCATAATTATGACCTATAATCTCATAATTACGACCTAGAATCTCATAATTACAACCTAGAATATCATAATTACGACCTCGAATCTCATAATTACGACCTCGAATTTCATAATTATGACCTAGAATCTCATAATTATGACCTATAATCTCATAATTACAACCTAGAATCTCATAATTACAACCTAGAATATCATAATTACGACCTCGAATCTCATGATTACGACCTAGAATATGATAATTACGACCTAGAATCTCATAATTACGACCTATAATCTCATAATTACGACCTAGAATCTAATAATTACAACCTAGAACATCATAATTACGACCTCGAATTACATAATTATGACCTAGAATCTCATAATTACGATCTAGCATCTCATAATTACGGCTTTGCTATCTCATAATCATGATCTAGTATGTCATAATTATGACCTAAAAACTCATAATTACGGCTTTGCTATCTCATAATTACGACTTTGCTATCTCATAATTACGACTTCTCTATCTCACAATTACGACCTAGAATCTCATAATTATGACCTAGAATCTCATAATTATGACCTAGAATATCGTAATTACGACCTTGAATCTCATAATTATGACCTAGAATCTCATAATTACGACCTAGAATCTCATAATTACGGCTTTGCTATCTCATAATTATGACCTAGAATCTCATAATTATGACCTAGAATATCGTAATTACGACCTTGAATCTCATAATTATGACCTAGAATCTCATAATTACGACCTAGAATCTCATAATTATGGCTTTGCTATCTCATAATTACGACTTTGCTATCTCATAATTACGACTTCGCTATCTCACAATTACGACCCAGTATCTCATAATTACGACCTAGTTTCTCATAATTATGACATAGAATCTCACAATTACGACCTAGTATCTCATAATTACAATTTCGCTATCTCATAATTACGACCTAGTATCTCATAATTATGACCTAGTATCTCATAATTACGAACTAGTATTTCATAATTACGATTTCGCTATCTCATAATTATGACCTAGTATCTCATAATTATGACATAGAATCTCACAATTACGACCTAGTATCTCTTAATTACAATTTTGCTATCTCATAATTACGACCTAGTATCTCATAATTACGAATTAGTATTTAATAATTACAAACTAGTGTCTCACATTTACAACTTTGCTATCTCATAATTACAACCTAGAATCTCATAATTACGACATNAACCTTGAATCGCATTATTATGACCTAGAATCTCATAATTACGACCTCAAATCTCATAATTACGACCTAGAATCTCATAATTACGACCTAGAATTTCATAATTACAACCTAAAATATCATAATTACGACCTCGAATCTCATAAATATGATCTAGCATCTCATAATTACGACCTAGCATCTCACAATTACGGCTTTGCTATCTCATAATCATGATCTAGTATGTCATAATCATGACCTAAAAACTCATAATTACGGCTTTGCTATCTCATAATTACGACTTTACTATCTCATAATTACGACTTCGCTATCTCACAATTACAAACCTAGTATCTCATAATTTTGACCGAGAATCTCATAATTACGACCTGGAATATAATTATGATTTCGCTATCTCATAATTACAACATAGAATCTCATAATTATGGCCTAGAATCTCATAATTATGACCTAGAAGTTAATAATTACAGCTTCACTATCTCATAATTACAACTTCGCTGTCTCATAATTACGACCTAGAATTGTCCCGGTCTGCCACAACATGACAAGAATCTCATAATTACGACCTGGAATCTCATAATTAAGACCTAGAATATGATAATTACGACCTAGAATCTCATAATTATGACCTATAATCTCATAATTACGACCTAGAATCTCATAATTACAACCTAGAATATCATAATTACGACCTCGAATCTCATAATTACGACCTCGAATTTCATAATTATGACCTAGAATCTCATAATTATGACCTATAATCTCATAATTACAACCTAGAATCTCATAATTACAACCTAGAATATCATAATTACGACCTCGAATCTCATGATTACGACCTAGAATATGATAATTACGACCTAGAATCTCATAATTACGACCTATAATCTCATAATTACGACCTAGAATCTAATAATTACAACCTAGAACATCATAATTACGACCTCGAATTACATAATTATGACCTAGAATCTCATAATTACGATCTAGCATCTCATAATTACGGCTTTGCTATCTCATAATCATGATTTAGTATGTCATAATTATGACCTAAAAACTCATAATTACGGCTTTGCTATCTCATAATTACGACTTTGCTATCTCATAATTACGACTTCTCTATCTCACAATTACGACCTAGAATCTCATAATTATGACCTAGAATCTCATAATTATGACCTAGAATATCGTAATTACGACCTTGAATCTCATAATTATGACCTAGAATCTCATAATTACGACCTAGAATCTCATAATTACGGCTTTGCTATCTCATAATCATGACCTAGAAACTCATAATTATGGCTTTGCTATCTCATAATTACGACTTTGCTATCTCATAATTACGACTTCGCTATCTCACAATTACGACCCAGTATCTCATAATTACGACCTAGTTTCTCATAATTATGACATAGAATCTCACAATTACGACCTAGTATCTCATAATTACAATTTCGCTATCTCATAATTACGACCTAGTATCTCATAATTATGACCTAGTATCTCATAATTACGAACTAGTATTTCATAATTACGATTTCGCTATCTCATAATTATGACCTAGCATCTCATAATTATGACATAGAATCTCACAATTACGACCTAGTATCTCTTAATTACAATTTTGCTATCTCATAATTACGACCTAGTATCTCATAATTACGAATTAGTATTTAATAATTACAAACTAGTGTCTCACATTTACAACTTTGCTATCTCATAATTACAACCTAGAATCTCATAATTACGGCATCGCTATCTCATAATTACGACCTAGTATCTCATAATTACGGCCTAGTATCTCATAATTATGACATAGAATCTCATAATTACGACCTAGTATCTCATAATTACGATTTCGCTATCTCAAAATTATGACCTTGTATCTCATAATTACAAACTAGTATTTCATATTTACAAACTAGTGTCTCACATTTACAACTTTGCTATCTCATAATTACAACCTAGTATCTCATAATTACGACCTAGAATCTCATAATTACGAATTAGTATTTAATAATTACAAACTAGTGTCTCACATTTACAACTTTGCTATCTCATAATTACAACCTAGTATCTCATAATTACGACATAGAATCTCAAAATTATGACCTAGAATTTAATAATTACAACCCGACCTAGAATCTCATAATTACGGCATCGCTATCTCATAATTACGACCTAGCTTCTCATAATTACGGCCTAGTATCTCATAATTATGACATAGAATCTCATAATTACGACCTAGTATCTCATAATTACGATTTCGCTATCTCAAAATTATGACCTTGTATCTCATAATTACAAACTAGTATTTCATATTTACAAACTAGTGTCTCACATTTACAACTTTGCTATCTCATAATTACAACCTAGTATCTCATAATTACGACATAGAATCTCATAATTACGACCTAGAATTTAATAATTACGACCTAGAATCTCATAACTATGGCATTGCTATCTCATAATTACAACCTAGTATCTCATGATAACGACCTAGTATCTCATAATTATGACATAGAATCTCATAATTACGACCTAGTATCTCATAATTAGGATTTTGCTATCTCATAAATACAACCTAGTATCTCATAATTACGACATAGTATCGCATAATTACAAGCTAGAATTTAATAATTACGACCTAGAATCTCATAATTACGGCATCACTATCTCATATTTACGACCTAGTATCTCATAATTACGACCTAGTATCTCATAATTATGACATATAATCTCACAATTACGACATAGTATCTCATAATTGCGAACTAGTATTTCATAATTACAAACTAGTGTCTCACATTTACAATTTTGCTATTTCATAATTACACCCTAGTATCTCATAATTACAACATGGAATCTCATAATTACGACCTAGAATTTAATAATTACGTCCTAGAATCTCATAATTACGGCATCGCTATCTCATAATTATGACCTAGTAGCTCATAATTACGACCTAGAATCTCATAATTATGACCCAGAATCTCATAATTATGACCCAGAATCTTATAATTACAGCTTTGCTGTCTCATAATTATGACCTATAATCTCATAATTACGATTTTGCTATGTCATAATTACGATTTCACTATCTCACAATCACGACCTAGAATCTCATAATTATGACCCAGAATCTTATAATTATGACCTAGAACCTAATAATTACAGCTTTTCTATCTCAGAATTCGACCTGATATCTCATAATCACGACCTAGAATCTCATAATTATGACCCGGAATCTTATAATTATGACATAGAACCTTATAGTTATGACCCAGAATCTTATAATTATGACCTAGAATCTAATAATTACGGCATCGCTTTCTCATAATTACGACCTAGTAGCTCAAAATTACGACCTAGAATCTTATAATTATGACCCAGAATCTTATAATTATGACCTAGAACCTAATGATTACAGCTTTTCTATCTCAGACTTCGACCTGATATCTCATAATCACGACCTAGAATCTCATAATTATGACCCGGAATCTTGTAATTATGACAAAGAATCTTATAATTATGACCTAGAATCAAATAATTACGGCATCGCTATCTCATAATTACGACCTAGTAGCTCATAATTACGACCTAGAATCTCATAATTATAACCCAGAATCTTATAATTATGACCCAGAATCTTATAATTACAGCTTTGCTATCTCATAATTATGACCTATAATCTCATAATTACGATTTTGCTATATCATAATTATGATTTCACTATCTCACAATCACGACCTAGAATCTCATAATTATGACCCGGAATCTTATAATTATGACATAGAATCTTATAATTATGACCCAGAATCTTATAATTATGACCTAGAATCTAATAATTACAGCTTTTCTATCTCAGAATTCGACCTGATATCTCATAATTACGACCTAGTATCTCATAATTACGTTTTTGCTATGTCATAATTACGATTTCACTGTCTCATAATTACGACCTAGAATCTCATAATTATGACCCAGAATCGTATAATTGTGACCTAGAATCTTATAATTACAGCTTTGCTATCTCATAATTATGACCTATGATCTCATAATTACGATTTTGCTATGTCATAATTATGATTTCACTATCTCACAATCACGACCTAGAATCTCATAATTATGACCCGGAATCTTATAATTATGACATAGAATCTTATAATTATGACCCGGAATCTTATAATTATGACATAGAATCTTATAATTATGACCCAGAATCTTATAATTATGACCTACAATCTAATAATTACAGCTTTTCTATCTCAGAATTCGACCTGATATCTCATAATTACGACCTAGTATCTCATAATTACGTTTTTGCTATGTCATAATTACGATTTCACTGTCTCATAATTACGACCTAGAATCTCATAATTATGACCCAGAATCTTATAATTATGACCTAGAATCTTATAATTACAGCTTTGCTATCTCATAATTATGACCTATGATCTCATAATTACGATTTTGCTATGTCATAATTATGATTTCAATATCTCACAATCACGACCTAGAATCTCATAATTATGACCCGGAATCTTATAATTATGACATAGAATCTTATAATTATGACCCAGAATCTTATAATTATGACCTAGAATCTAATAATTACAGCTTTTCTATCTCAGAATTCGACCTGATATCTCATAATTACGACCTAGTATCTCATAATTACGTTTTTGCTATGTCATAATTACGATTTCACTGTCTCATAATTACGACCTAGAATCTCATAATTATGACCCAGAATCTTATAATTATGACCTAGAATCTTATAATTACAGCTTTGCTATCTCATAATTATGACCTATGATCTCATAATTACGATTTTGCTATGTCATAATTATGATTTCAATATCTCACAATCACGACCTAGAATCTCATAATTATGACCCGGAATCTTATAATTATGACATAGAATCTTATAATTATGACCCAGAATCTTATAATTATGACCTAGAATCTAATAATTACAGCTTTTCTATCTCAGAATTCGACCTGATATCTCATAATTACGACCTAGTATCTCATAATTAATCATAATCATCTTAATGACCATCAGGTAATGGACATGTTTCAGTCTGGGTTCAGAAAACAGCACAGCACTGAAACTGCTCTTGTTCGGGTGTTTAATGACATCTTTCTGGCATTAGATTCGGGGTTCCATGTGGTTACGGTGCTTCTGGATCTATCTGCAGCCTTCGATACGGTTGATCACAACATCTTGATCTCTACACTACGGACTTGGGCTGGCATCTCAGGTTCGGCCCTGGACTGGTTTAGGTCTTACTTCCATGACAGGTCCCTTAGGGTCATGTTGGATGATTATTCATCCGAAACACTCTCCCTTCCCTGGGGGGTTCCTCAAGGTTCCATCCTCGGCCCGTTGCTGTTCTGCATTTATATTCTGCCCTTGGGAGCTGTTCTCAAACAGCATGCAGTGTCTTACCATCTATATGCAGATGATTGTCAAATTTATTTTTCACTGAAACCCCAAGACTCCACTAAACCTCTGTTCGATTGTCTTCACGAAGTCAAGCAATGGTTAGCTGACAACTTCCTACATCTTAACGACTCCAAAAC
>SSNQ01000412.1:1694746-1727966 GCA_006942095.1 Nothobranchius kuhntae
GGTTCTTGTCACAAGAGACGGTATAAAAAAGCTCCTCTTTTTATTCTTCTAAATTTTGTTAGTTATGGTTAAATTTAAGAGCATCACACTCACCTCATGGAGGAAAAAGGAAGCATTTTCTTGTGAAGAGCAAAATCCTTTGAGCAAGTATTTCAGAATCTGCTGCTTGGGATCGTTTCTTCATCACTCTGTGGGGGAAAAGGAATGTTTACAGCGTCAGGAGGTCCTACGGTTAGGAAAACCTTTTAACACACAAATTGAAGAATGCCATGAAAAGTAAATAAATCATTGAAAACAACAAGAAACAAAAAGAATCATCGTCACAGAAGGTTCACATAAAGGTTGAATTTGTCTTTTTATTGATCCATGCTGCTTTGTTCTGCAGCTATAAAAAATTAAATAAACTAAATGTTTGTGCTTTTCTGCTCTTGGCTGCTGTCCCGCTCTTCCTGCAGACCAACCAAAAATAAACCGTGTATTTGCTTTAACCCTCGAACCATGACTGGCCTTTCTTTAACATTGACAAACTCCCTGTGGCTCTACGAGGTGGACGACATCCAGTCTCCCAGCTCCTGTAGTCTGATAACTCTCACCCTCTGGCCACAGAAAGCACATGGTGTTGATTACTCTCTAAACACATAGTGACTCACCAGAGATGTGTGTGTGTGTGTGTGTGTGTGCGTGCGTGCGTGCGTGCGTGCATGTGTGCGTGTGTGTGTGTGTGTGTGCGTGCGTGCGTGTGTGTGTGTGTGTGTGTGTGTGTGTGTGTGTGTGTGTGTGTGTGTGCGTGCGTGCGTGTGTGCGTGTGTGTGTGTGTGTGTGTGTGTGTGCGTGCGTGCGTGCGTGCGTGCATGTGTGCGTGTGTGTGTGTGTGTGTGTGTGTGTGTGTGTGTGTGCGTGCGTGCGTGCGTGCGTGTGTGTGTGTGTGTGTGTGTGTGTGTGTGTGTGTGTCTACTTTGCATTCAATAATAAAATCACTCTCCAAATGTCTGCAGGAGCCTCTTACTGCGACTTGAAAGCTAATTTAAGCACAACTCTGAGAAATCAAGGATGAAGTTTCTAATGTTATTTTTAACACTTTTTGCCCTGTTCTGGTTAAAGCTAAAGCACTACATGATGAATTTAAGGGGCTCCCACGCTCTGAATGTGCCTCTCATGTGGCTGCTGGTAGGGTGTGACCTTCGCTCAGCTAAATTGCGTTCAGACTGTTTTTGAATTCTCCGGGCGAAACTGGAGCCTATAGAGTTTAAATTGTAGTCCGGCCCCTTTGCTGCATTTATCTACATATTTTATTTTCTTATTTTTAACCCTTACACTACCTTAGTGCATTTTTTTTTTTTTGTGCTCAAAGGACAAAAACTTTAGAAAATTAAAAGGTTATATAAGGGTTAATGCACATTTTTCATCATCTTTCATTTGTTTTATGGTCTTTTACAACTTATGGCTTTGTTTTTATCATTGTGATTTTATGACGCTATTCTTTGTTTTGTTTTGATCTATGTGAAGTGATTTTCTGTCTGTGATAAGTACCATATAAATAAAAATGTACTTACTTACTTTGCCATGCATGGTGCAAAAACATTTTACATGTGTTTATTTATAGAACCAGGTAAATTCATTTGTTACTGCAAAAAAGAATAGATGTATATATTTGAACGAAGTGAACCCAAAGTCTTGCTATGAGGTTAAAATTGACATTTGGGGTTTTAGGGTGTTCAGCTGACCCTGCGTTCTGAGTCTGACGTTTTTACTGAAATATGCTGGCTGACCTGTTATTGTGCATCCATCTGGCATAAATAAATCAAGTGTGATAAATCAAGCCAAGGTGATTTTGTGAGCTTGAACTTCTGATGACCTTTGTGCTGAAGTCAGTCTGCTAACATGTTTACATTGTACGCTGGTCTTCAGCAGCAGGCTGGTGTGTGGTAGGTTTTATAGGAATTAGCACTCCGACGAAAAAGCAAAACATGTTGGAAATCTTCAGAAACTCCATTCCAGCACAGTGTTAGTTAAAAGAGTTTGTTTTGTTTTATCCAACTTAATCTGATGGGTCATTTTCACTTGTTCTGGCTGATATCAGGTTGTTTTGAACCTGCTGTCAAATACTGAGTTGCATCCCAAGAACACCATACCTACTGTGAAGCATGGGGGTGGGAACATCATGCTTTGGGGCTGTTTTTCTGCTAAGGGGACAGGACGACTGATCCGTGTTAAGGACAGAATGAATGGGGCCATGTATCGTGAGATTCTGAGCCAAAACCTCATTCTATCAGTGAGAGCTTTGAAGATGAAACGTGGCTGGGTCTTCCAACACGACAATGATCCCAAACACACCGCCCGGGCAACAAAGGAGTGGCTCCGTAAGAAGCATTTGAAAGTCCTGGAGTGGCCTAGCCAGTCTCCAGACCTCAACCCCTTAGAAAATCTGTGGAGGGAATTGAAAGTCCGTGTTGCTCGGCGACAGCCCCAAAACATCACTGCTCTCGAGAAGATCCGCATGGAGGAATGGGCCAAAATACCAGCTACTGTGTGTGCAAACCTGGTAAAGACCTATAGTAATCGTTTGACCTCTGTTGTTGCCAACAAAGGTTATGTTACAAAGTATTGAGTTGAATTTTTGTTATTGATCAAATATTTATTTGCACAATCGGTGGCTGACTAAATACTTTTTTGCCCCACTGTAATTTAACAAATATATACACAATTTTAAAGTAAAAGGCTCGTTATATTGAAGCTTTCACGTATAAAATATAACGTTACCTCCCGTGTCACGTGACGTTACGTGACAACCACGGAAGCCGCGGTCACGTCATGCTAGTCTGTTCCATTTAACAGTTTTCTTTGACCGAGGAAGGGCAGTGTCCTTGCAGGTGCATGGTCTCGCAAGACATCGCCTTGCGAGACCATGCACCTTGACACTGAGGCAAATCTGTTTCAATATAACCGTCCTTCCAACATGATACATTAGACTGTGACTCTTTCACTGTAGAACACTTAATTAAATTCCATCTTGCTTTGAGTAAAATCATCGACAGAGTCTTGGATTTTCTGACTTTATTTCTCACAGTTAAACTTTTCACAATGCGGAATTCCTCAATCAAATCAGGTTAAGAGCATTTTTATGCTTCTAGATCAAACAACTGATAAAATGGAACAAATTAATTTTTTTCTTACTTCTAAAAAAAGCTTTAAATGTTGTTTATCCAGCAACAAAATGTTTCTGAAGGTGCAGCCTCATGTGGGTTAAACGTATCCACAAAACAATTCAATCTGCCCCAAAGTAGCCTCCATTAGAAGGGAAGTGAACATCTGTTTGGTGTATTTGCTGCTTGGCAGGAATGTTGTGAAGTGAAGTTGACAAGTTAGTGGAAAGTGGAGCCTCTTCTGAGTGATTAGCTGGAAAAATATCTGAGATTCTGAACGTCTGGAGAAGCTAAAGCAGGTTTGGATGCTTGAAGGTTCTTGTGTGCTTTTAGTAATTATAATACAAGGTTATATATATTTAAAGATATTCACACATCCGCATGTTTCCTACGACAGGACTGTTTCAAATGTTCTCTGAGAATGTAAGCTTCGGTGCTTTAGCACTTGCTTTTGAGCAACAAAAAACAATCAAATGTGGTCAAATTAACAAACAAAAAATACTAATTCTGCTGCTTAATAATGAGATTATGAAGCTTATAATGAAGCAACAAAAAGCTGGACACTGGCACCTTGAGTGAAAATCAAAACAGCTGGTTTATGTTTTTTTTCTTTCTTTCTTTTTACTTTGTTTCCATATTAATGTGAGAAAGTGCAACCCAGCGTTTATGCTTGGGGTGATGTCTCTTAAGGGTTTTTCTCTCCTGAGAAACTACATCAAGCATGGCGTTCTGCTGAGCTGTGATACCTTCCTGCAGGGAGCGTCGGCTGGCATGCACACTACTTCCAACCATGGAACATTGTCCCCTTCCTGATTCTATATTTTCACTGTCTTTAAAGTTACACAGAGCAGTTTCCTGCTCCTCCACCTACTGACTGAACGTGGAACTGTCAAACAACCTTGCAGAAGCCTGCTGTAGCTAGCACTAACAATGAGCTAACTCTAACAGGAGCCACCTAATACTAAAATAAACCACTAACTAAAAAAGACTCACACTGTTCGACAAAAAAAATATTACTTACAAGTCCAGTAGCAACAAAGCCAGGTCACCATCAGTCCGTGATTTCATAGCCTCCTTTAGCTCCCTCAAACTAGCATAGGCCACTCTGACATTCACTCCGGTTTTAGCTCTAGGCTTTGCCTCCAAAGACATTACTCTCTTACTTTCACTTCCAGGCTCCGCCGTGATGCCAACAGCAAAAATAAACTTCTTTTTTTTCTTGAGCTTTTAATGTCAATCGATGAACTGAAAATGCTAAATGCTGGCATAACAGCTGTAAGGCAGGTAAAGAACACACCATGTGGGGCACCGCTCCACAAAACTGTTAGGTGCAGTTTCTGGTCAGCAGAGGGCTGCAGAGTGCAGTTCAGGGTGAAATTGGTAAGGTCGCTACTCACAAAACCACTTAAAACACATTTAAAAGAATTGTCATGTTGAGGGTTTGGGGGAGGATCCATGTGCAGGTGAGTGAGGCTCTGAGACATAAGGAGACGGTGGAATCCCTACATGTGGTCAGGAGTGCAGGAACAACAAGAGATCAGAATGACGAGGGCAGAACATAACAATGACAGCCAAGCTGGGCGCAGTAGCAGATGAACCAACATTACACAAGGGACAAACAGGGTTTAAATACAAGAGGACACAGGTGAGGCAGGTGATCAGGCAAACAAGGAACAGGTGAGATTAATTAAATACCGACAAGGGGAGACAAGAGAGAAAAAACTGGGGCTGTGGAACAGCACGTGACAAGAATAGCTTAAAGCAGGAATATTCAATTGCAGGTCAGGAAGGCCGGTATCCAGCATTTAATTAATTTTAACTTTGTTCCAACACACCTGATTTCAATCAGCAGGTGATTCAACTACTGAATCAAGTGTGTTGAAGCAGAGAAACCACTAAAAGGTGTTGAATACAAGGACCAGAATTGAATACCCCAGGCTTAAAGTGTTACTGTTTAGTGTTACTTTAACCAGGGCTGGATTATCATTGCAGGGGTCCCTGGGCACAATGTGCTTGTCTCCTTCCTCCTTCCTCCTCTTGACTCCTGTCTCCTTCCTCCTCTTTGTGTCCTTACTCCTCTTGTTGGTCTCCTCTCTTGCCTTCAGAAAAACTGCTTTCTATTAGAAAATTCATTTACAATGTCATCAAAGTCCAGATTCCTGACAAGCTGAGATTCAATAGCCATCAGTGACAGTGCACTGAGGCGCTGTTGACTTTGTGTTGTTCTCAGTTCATTTTTTATTCTTGCCATTTGTGAAAATCGTTCCCCTTCACAATTTGTAACTGGTGGAGTTAGAAAAATCCACAGGGCCACAAACACATTAGGGAAGATGGACTGTAGACTATTTTTTAGCCCGAAAATGATCCTGGTACTGCTTATATTAAATTAGCTATGTGGACTCTCTGGGGATTATTTTGAGCGGGGAGGCGCAAAGCTCTGATCGTTGACGCGCTCCAGACAGATGCGTTCTGAGAACGGCCGCAGTAACATTATGAAAAGTGTCGCCAGCTCTAAAACAAATTTAACACGCAATCGTTTATGTCAGCTTATATCCTTTCATGCTTTCTGTCTTTTATTTGTGTCTGATGCGTTTCGCTGCTGCGGAGCGAGCGCATCACCTGAAGCGCATCGGTGTGCCTGGCGCGCAGCGCACACTCCGCTGTTTTTGCGGTCGGTAGATCTTTTAGAATTGCAGTTCAAAGGTAACCCATAAGGTGAATATATATGAACCTAGGTAGCAGTTTTTCTTCAGGATTGAGAGGAGACGCAGGAAGATAATAAACAGAAAGGACAGAAAAATAGTCAAATAAAAACAAGTTCGTTTTTGTACCTGGTTGCAACAAATAGACATCACTGAAGGTAATCAGAAATGAGAAACAGAAAATGAAATGGTTCTTTCAATGTTTAGATCAGCAGGAACTCTGAGAGGCAGCAGGTGCATCAGTGAGTTTGCGGCCGCTACGCAGGGGGAGGGGGGAGAGGGCTGAAGCAGGCAGTAAAGATGCAAAAACTACCATTGTTAAAAGAAATGTGTGTTAACGCAAGTTTAATTACTTGTTAACTTTTTTCTCCAACGTTAAGACTGCTGCATAAAAACTAAAAAAATTTTTAAAGGACTGCTGCTCGCCTGGGCCCCCTTGTGGCTGTGGGCCCCTGGGCCTGGGCCCAGTTTGCCCACATTATAATCCGGCCTTGACTTTAACATAGAATATACTCCCACTCAAGTTCATCAGTCTTTGTGTGCATTTTCTCCATCTTCTCAAACCTACAGTGAGTCGGGGCGGACGGCAGCTCATGCTGAACCTGGAAGTTTCATCCTGTTAAAAGCAAGTTTTCCTCTCCACTGTCACTACATGCTATGGCAAGTCAGTGTTTCAATGTAATCTCCTGGGTTTCTTTACATGGGAAATTTTAATTGGAAAAATAAATTGAACTCAGTGCATTGATAAATAGGTTCAATTGAAATGTTTACTTTGTAACGTGTCTAGAAACGACTCTTGCTGTAATTTGGCACTAAATAAAAATGAATTGAACTGAATTGAACTGAAATGAACCCTTCATCCATCTGGACTTTGAATACTATATTATTTAAATAATGTTATAAATGTTGCAGCTTTGCTATGGACTAAATACTTTAAACCATTTTATTGCAGACATAAGTTATCTGGGTTTTATTACAATTACTCCTTGAACATATTTTAACAGGCACTAATAGACATAGAAAAACAAATGTGTCCTATTTTCAGATCTATTTTCTAAATTGTATCTTGTTTTAGACTATATGCTTAAAATTAAGCCAGAAGATCTGACAAGTTACACAGAAATATAAAAAAATCCTTAAATAAAACGTGAGATTCATATAAATTCATGTTTGCACTGGAAGTATATAGATATAAATTGTGTCTGCATGATGGTGAAGGTAATCTTTGCATCAAAACTGAACTTTGGTTTAACAAACATCCTCTCTTTCTCTGTCGTCTGATTGGCTGATTGGAAACATGTTTCAGTTTTATTTCCGTCCTGGAAGGGTGGGAACAAAGTTCTGAGCCTGAAACTTTCTCAGAACATGCACTCCTCCAACCTCTGGATCTTGGAGCCACTCTGGGATCTGGACTCCATCCGTCTGCGGGGTGGAGACAGGAGGCCACAGAGGATGGACCACTAGACGTCAACACCTCCACATCTCCCTCACCTCCTTTCAGCTCAGTCAAGATCGATGCTTGAACTGAGCCGGAGCTCCTCAGCGTGAGACTGTAACACAGGAGAGCTGGTGTTCATTATTTTTTGAACAGTAACCCAGAATTTTGTTTGGATTTTTGTGCATCTGGTGCGCCAAAATGGATTACAGCGCGCAGGCTGCAGATCCATGATCCGAGTTTTGCTCCGTTCCTGCAGCATGCTGTTTGTCCTTCTGTCCAGATAAGACCTGTTGATGGGACCGCGTCATGTCCTTCTGTTGGACTGAGATGGACAATGAAGTTATGGGATAGCCTGACCACTTGTTTGGTTCTGCTGAGCGCCGTGCGGGTCAGCGCGCTGCTGCGGAACCGAAGAAGGTCCGCTGACGAGAGTCCCCTGGACGTCCCTCCGGTGCAAATGCGTCTGTCCATGATCTCTCCCGGAAACAGCCGGGAGGACGCAGCAGAAGGTGAGGACGCACAAGGAGAGACTGTGGAGGACAGAGTCAGACATCAAAAGAAGACATTACTTTATTTCAATTAAAAGTTATTTCTCAGAGGAAGAATTGCGTTAACTCGAGCATAAACAAAAATGTTATTTTAAGTCAAATATACCATTTAATACGGGGTAAACAAGACCTCTTAGGGCCTTTATCCTTAACAGGATTTGTACTTTCTTCAAAATCATGCTCCATTAAACCTGTCTCATGCCCTCTAGTGGACTAATTAAGCACTGCAGGTGGCAAGCAAGATGTTTTATGTAATGTTTTGTTATTGGCAAAATAGATCTGCTACATTAATCAAATTAATTAAAATTTGTTCTGTTCAGATATTTTGATCTGTATTTTTGAGATAGCTCTTCAACAACCTTAGTTTGGAGAAATGCAGATGAGTTCTGACCTGACAGTTGAGTTAAGCCTGGGGCACACCGGAGGCAGTCGCGTCACATTGCATTGCGATTTTGAGAAGTCAAGTGATTGCGCCACGCCACTGAGCGCTTCTTGGAAAGTCGCAACATCATGCAGGATTTGAGAACAGGAAGAAGGAAGTGACTCTATTGTTTATATGTGATCAGACTTGCTGTCGTGTTTTGTGAGACTAGAATTCATTAAAAATGGGTAAGTACACTATTTATATGAATATTTTAAGACCAATAGTACTTTAAAGTTATCAAAACATGTGGTTGGGTTTGTGCCGTAAAGCCGTTCCACATGGTAATATCTGTTGTAAAGTACTCCACAATGTTGTAAACAGCCGTGGCGCCTCTGCGCCGCTTGAGTTTGAACTGGCGCCTATCTTCAACACCTCAGCGTGACGTGGCACTTCTGGGAAGTGGCGCGACGCTTCCCGTGTGCCCACCCTCCTTAACTATAATGGCTTCTATTCAAAATGGGCGCTGTGCGTCTGCCTCCGGTGTGCCCTAGGCTTTAGTCTTTTTTTCCAATTTAAAAGATTTCTTAGCATCATTACATTGTTTTATTTATTTTACTACCAACAAAAGTTCTCATTCCATGTTTATTTAGATAGAATTATGTGGTTGTTTGCAGCAGAAATTAGCTGCTGAGCTGAAATCCTCTCCCTGGGCTGCCACCTTACCGTGGTGGAGGGGTTTCAGTGTCCCAATGATCCTAGGAGCTAAGTTGCCTGAGGCTTTATGCCTCTGGTAGGGTCACCCATGGCAAACAGGTCCTAGGTGAGGGATCAGACAAAGAGCAGCCCGAAGACCTCTTATGATGAACTATATAAATGGAAACCGTGTTCCCTCGCCTGGACGTGGGTCACCGGGACCCTCCTCTGGAGCCAGGCCTTGAGGTGGGGCATGTTGGCGGGCGCCTGGTGGCCGGGCGCCTGGTGGCCGGGCTTTCACCCATGGAGCCCGGCCATACACAGCCCGAAGAGGAAACATGGGTCCCCCTTCCCATGGGCTCACCACTCGTGGGAGGGGCCAAAGGGTTCAGGTGCAGTGTGTGGCGTGGTAGTCGAGGGCGGGGACCTGGGCTGTCTGATCCTCGGCTACAGAAGCTGGCTCTTGGCACATGAAATGTCACCTCTCTTGTGGGGAAGGAGCTTGAGTTTGTGTGTGAGGTTGAGAGGTTCCGACTAGATATAGTCGGACTCACCTCAACGCATGGCTCTGGCTCTGGATCCAGTTTCCTTGAGAGGGGTTGGACTTTCTACCACTCTGGAGTTGCTCCCACTGAGAGGCACCAAGCAGGGGTGGCGCTTTTCAGTGCCCTAGTTGCCCCCCATCTTGGTGCCTGTACGTTGGGGTTTACCCCAGTGAGTGAGAGGATAGCCTCCCTCCGCCTATGTGTGGGGGACAGGTTCTGACTGTGGTCTGTGCTTATGCACCAAACTACAGTTCAGACTACCCACCCTTTTTGGAGAACTTGGAGGGGGTGCTGGAAAGCGCTCCTTCCGGTGACTCCCTCATTCTGCTGGGGGACTTTAACGCTCACGTGGGCAACAACAGTGAGACCTGGAGGGGTGTGGTTGGGAGGAACGGCCCCCCTAATCTGAATTCGAGTGATGTTTTGTTATTGGACTTCTGTGCCATTCATTGATTGTCCATAATGAACACCATGTTCGGACATAAAGGTGTCCATATGTGCTCTTGGCACCAGGAGAGCTTAGGCCGCAGCTCAATGATCGACTTTGTTGTTGTTTCATCTGACCTGCGGCCGCATGTCTTGGACACTCAGGTGAAGAGAGGGGTGGAGCTGTCAACTGACCACTTTACCTGGTGGTGAGTTAGCTCAGATGATGGGAAGGATGCCGGTCAGACCTGGCAGTCCCAAATGTATCGCGAGGGTCTGCTGGGAACATCTGGCAGTGTCCTGTTAGAAGGAGCTTAAATTCCCACCTCCGACAGAACTTCCCAAATGTTCCAGGGGAGGCGGGGAACATTGAGTCTGAATGGACCGTGTTCCATGCCTCCATTGTTGAGGCGGCCGACCGGAGCTGTGGTCGCAGGATCGTCGGTTCCTGTCGTGGTAGCAACCTCCAAACCCGCTAGTGGACACCAGCGGTTAAGGATGCTGTCAAGCTGAAGAAAGAGTCCTATCAGGTCTTTTTGGCCTGTGGGACTCCAGAGGCAGCTGACGGGTACTGGCAGTTCAAGCGGAACGCGGCTCGGGTGGTCGCCGAGGCAAAAACCCGGGCATGGGAGGAGTTTGGTGAGACCATGGAGCAAGACCTCCGTACGGCTTCGAGGAGATTCTGGTCCACCATCTGGCGCCTCAGAGGGGGGAGGGGGGTGAAGCAGTGCGCTACCAAAACTCTCTATAGTGGGGACGGTGTGCTGCTGACCTCTACTCAGGACGTTGTGGATTGGGGGGCAGAATACTGACACGTCTTCCAGTGAGGAAGCAGAGTCTGGAGACTTTCAGTTGGCCTCTCAAATCTCTGGTGCTGAGGTCACTGAGGTGGTTAAAAAGCTCCTCTGTAGCAAGGCTCCAGGGGTGGAAGAGATCCGCCCGGAGTTCCTTAAGGCTCTGGATGTTTTGGGGCTGTGTTAGCTGATGCGGCTCTGCAATATTGCGTGGACATTGGGGGCAGTCGGGTGGTGGTCCCCTTATTTAAAAAGGGGGACCACAGGGTGTGTTCAAACTTTAGAGGGATCACACTCCTGAGCCTTCCTGGTAAGGTCTATTCAGGGGTTCTGGAGAGGAGGGTCCATCGGATTGTTGAACCTCAGATTCAGAAGGAGCAATGTGGTTTTTGTAGTGGCCGTGGAACACTGGACCAGCTCTATACCCTTAGGGGGATCCTGGAGGGTGCGTGGGAATTTGCCCAACCAGTCTGCATGTGTTTTGTGGATTTGGAGAAGGCGTTTGACCGCATCTCTAGGGGGGGCCCTGTGGGGGGTACTCCGGGAGTATGGGGTACCAGGCCCTCTGAATATGGGCTGTTAGGTCCCTGTATGACCGGTGTCAGAGCTTGGTCCGCATTGCCGGCTGCCCTTTGTCACCGATTCTGTTCATAACCTTTATGGACAGGATTTCTAGGTGCAGCCAAGGTGTGGAGGGCATCCGTTTTGGTGGCCTGAGTATCATGTCTCTGCTTTTTGTAGATGATGTGGTCCTGTTGGCTTCATCAGAACGTGATCTTCAGCTTTCGCTGGAGCGGTTCACAGCTGAGTGTGAAGCAGCTGGGATGAGAATCAGCTCCTCTAAATCTGAGACCATGGTCTTGATTTAGAAAAGGGTAGAATGCCTTCTCCGGGTCAGGGATGAGGTCCTGCCCCAAGTGGAGGAGTTTAAGTATCTCGGGGTCTTGTTCACGAGTGAGGGAAAACTGGAGTGTGAGATCGATAGGCGGATTGGTGCTGCATCTGCAGTGATGCGGGCGTTGTACCGGTCTGTCGTGGTGAAGAGAGAGCTGAGTCAGAAGGCGAAGCTCTCGATTTACCGGTCGATCTACGTTCCTACCCTCACCTGTGGTCATGAGCTTTGGGTAGTGACCAAAAAAACGAGATCGCGGATACAAGCGGCCAAAACGAGTTTTCTCCGAAGAGTGGCTGGGCTCTCCCTCAGAGATAGGGTGAGAAGCTCGGACATCCGGGAGGGGCTCGGAGTAGACCCGCCGCTCTTCCACATCGAGAGGTGCTAGTTGAGGTGACTCGGGCATCTGGTCAGGATGCCTCCTGGGCGCCTCCCTGGTGAGGTTTTCCGGGCACGTCCAACCGGGAGGAGGCCTAAAGGTAAACCCAAGACACGTTGGAGGGACTATGTCTCTCACCTGGCCAGGAAACGCCTTGGGATTCCCCCAGAGGATCTGGCCCAAGTGGCTATGGAGAGGGAGGTCTGGGCCTCTCGCCTTGGGCTACTCTCCCAGTGACCCGACTCCGGTTAAGCAGATGAAAATGGATGGATGGTTGGATGGGCTGAAATCTGACATGTATAGCAATGGTCCGGTTACAAAACAGCATTTGCATGAATACAGTTCTACCTCCTCTTACACTTTTTGATGATTTGAGTAAAACAACCTGAACATTTCCAACACTTTCTGACTGCTTATTGCGAATTTACTAATTTTCTGTCACTGCATTCCACTGTGGAGGCCCTTGACCACTCCTTCATTGGCAGACTGAGACATCCAAAATGTAAAACACTGCCGTAGGTCATTCTAGTGATGGGATTTATGGCTCTTTCATGGAAGTCGTTCATTAGTCGGTCGTTTACCTCAAAGAGCCATTCAAAAGACTGACTACTTTGAACGAAGCGAAGCTAAGAGAGCAGGGGTATTAAGGGCAATGTGTTCCTCCGCTGTCTGTGAGGGCGCACGGTGGTTGGGTAGTGTTCCTTCGACATCCGTCACAGCGGTGGGTGGGGGTTGAGCAGGTGCGCTTTACCGACTTCTGAGGAAGTTTGTTACTGGAAGACTAAATTAACAGCTCTCTACAGGAACTTCATTCTCATTGTTCACTTTGAAAACCCATTCAAAAGATTAGATTAGTTCGTTAACATCCCATCACTAGGTCATTCATCCCCTCTGCAGTAAGAGTGTAGAAGGCAAGACAGCTTTATAGAGCACATTTCAAACACAGAGGCAATTCAATGTGCTTTACAGTTATCAGGACATGATGGGAAAACAAATTCCTCAGTTTAACTGGAACTGGCATTATCCTGTTAAACAATAACATTGATGCAATGCAATATTCCGTATGCGTTCAGTATTTTGCAATACCGGATGTGCATTGGTATGTCTGTGTCCCTTATGCCGCAAAGTTCTGGAAACACAAACTTTTAATATTTTCCGTAACCAGTTTGAACTGCAGTTTTGTCCAACATGACGGACTTTTGTAAGAATAATGTTCTACTGATGTTTTTCAGATGCTGAAGAGGAGCTTTTTCAGGGAGATGTTGTGGAATTCATCAAAGTATTAATCCGACGAGTACGTCTCTCCTCCTCCTACTCTTCATCATTCCTCCGGGAAAACTTCAACACGAGGACTCGACACAGAAGGGAGAGGAAAAGAGCAGCACTGGAGAGTGACAAAGGCATAAGAAGAGATCCCGGAGGAGAGGAAATTATCAGGAAGGTTAGAAGAGGAGGAGGAAGTGGACGAAGACAGAGCTGTGTGCTCAAACAGATTCACCTCAACGTGTCGGACCTTGGTCTGGGATATCGCTCCAGTGAGGAAATGATATTCAGATACTGCTCAGGGCCCTGCAGGAAGTCAGAGACCAACTATGATAAGATTCTTTCTAACCTTGTTTTTAAAAAGAAGCTCCCCCCTAAAGACAGGCCCCCGCAGACCTGCTGTCGGCCGATAGCGTACGACGATGATATCTCGTTTCTGGACGACAGCCTCGTTTACCACACCGTGAGAAAGCACTCCGCAAGAAAATGTGGCTGTGTTTAGCAGGATTGGGTGATTTGATTTGTTTTGATCTGAAATAATATAAATGACCTGAGTCCAATTACAAAGATATTATTGAAATTTAAATCCCAAATAATCCTAATGATGTTCTTTTCAACCTCATCTACACACATATTTAATCTGAACCCATTTAGAACTGAAGAAAGAATCCATCTCAAACAAATAATCAACTGATTTTTGTATCATAGAAATAAAAGTTATTCTGATATGAACTCTATTTATATGATGTATTAACTTATTGATATTTATTTTTGTTTCATGCAAAGTAATAAATGCTATTTATTGCTGTGATGACAGGTGTTTAAATCCAGCTGATTCACTTTCACAGATGGATTAGTGTTTACAAATCAGGATTTCACATAGCAGGAACCTGCTGAGTCATGACAAAGTGCTTCTCAACAACAAAATAAATGTCAGTGACAGATGTATTAACTAAATGTGTTATTCACATAAAAAATAATGATTGGGTTTAAACTCATCTGGAGAACACATGTTCATCTTGCTGACCTCCCATGACTCTTTAAAGGAAACATGTTCCAACTAGAAAATCAGATGTGCTGGGATTACACAAACTTTAATCTGCAGCTGTGAAGCTGAATTGTTTAGATAATCTGACAGCATGTGTTTGATGTGCAAACAGGGTATACCCACTGAGATGCAAATTTCAACACTCATGCTGCCGTTAGAAATGCTGAAGAAACGTCTTAGCTGGTTGAATTTTGGTTAACTTTTTGTCTTGTAGCGGTAAAAGCCACTTCCAAAATCTGGAATGTTTTGTGGTGTTTTAAAAAGTCAGCTCAAGTAAATGTAGAAGAATGAAGGCAAAACACACCGGCAGCATTTTACACTGTAAAAAATGCTGCCTTTGTCCTTTTTTATTAAACACACACACACTTTGATGCAGTCTACTGAAATCTTTACATATATTTTTGGGATTCAACAATGTTGTTTTTTTTAAATCCCAGTTTTTTCATGTGCATTTCTTTCAAAAGCAGCTCTTCTCTGCTTTTATATCCAGAGTTTGATTGATCAATCATGTATGAGCTTAGGCTTAGTTAGTGGTTGTTTAAATTTGCTTTAAACTGTCCAATATCATAAAAATTGTTGATAAATTTCTTCTCAATTGACCCATTCATATATTTATGTTAGTATGATAAAAGTAATTTTTTGAGCTTGTTATTTATATCCACAAAAGTTTTGATTGCTGCTTTTTTACTTCAATATGTGTCTGCAGTTTCCTTAAAATGTGATCTCTGAACTTTTCAGACTTTGCATAATTAGAAAACTTCTGCTAATGTTGTGTTTTATGGACCAAGATTATTGGTGATAAAAGTATAGATTTCAGGTGTTATTTATTCTAAACTTTGGAAATCCTTGGTACAGTGATGTCATTATTTAGCCTACAGTTTGCCCTGAGGAGCGACACTTTCTGTGTGTTTGGAGCATCACTTTAATGAGCCACATCAGTGCTTTCCCAGGGAGCTGAAGAGGACAAATCATGCAAGGTGTTACCCACGTTATTGAGTGATTGTGTTAAACATTTATAACTATATATTAGTGATGCACCGATATGACATTTTTGGGCCTATACCAGTATCTGAAATTAAGATCACTGTTATGACCGATAACCGATATTTGCCGATACCAATACACTAATGCTTCTAAAATCAGCAGATTTTCTATAGAATGAAAATTTTTAAAGCTGGATTTACATTATTATGCACACACACCAGACACGTTTACAGTTCTGAGATTATTTCATTCACTGTTCACATGACTAAACACTTACACATCACCCTCTGAAACAGGCAAACAAATGAAGACAAGATGGAAAAAATTCTGGTTGTAAATGTCGGCCCGGTTTTATATATATATACATTTATATAATCCATCTGATGAACCAAGAGAGAGGCTGTTTGTAAAATATGGCATTCAATGACCAGAAGAAGCAACTTTTTTATAGCGCACTGTGAGACAACAAAGCCGCTGCTTTTTTTTTTGTCGACGTCTGACAACCTGTTAGAAGCCTAGAATTTTAGACCATCAGTTTACCGAAGCAAAATCATTTTGCTCTGCATGTTGGACTAGTCATACTCCATTGGAACCTTTGCAGCCCCGGTTACTCTGGATACTGGCTAATCACAGTATTCTAACATTTTGATGGGTCAGTCACAGTTTGGTGGGTGGGATTTTACTGCGACTGAGGGAAACTAAGATGGCGGCGGCTTGTTTGAAATTGACTCATTGACTGCCATCCATAGCGGTGAGTATGTCATATTGTTTGTTGTCCAATAGAATGCATAGAAAGTTTGAAAGACAACTGTAGACACCTCATCACCACCCCACCACCAGGACCACGACTGACAGCTGTCAATGGGTTAAGATGACTTGCCAGTAGGGATGTGTATTGGTGACACTCTGGCAACACTATACAGGGGAGACTTGCAACACATTCAGCCAGACGATATTAGCAATATTTTTAGACTGAAATTATTGTAGAAAAATTCAATAAACAGTCCAAACTGATACGTTTTACATTTACATTTCAGTGGTGGAAACAAAACCCATAACTAGCGGTCGGCATTCGGATTGTGCCAAAAGAAAAGAAAATACACAACTGTGTGCATATAAATTCTTCCAAAAATTTGATTCACGACTTTGGAATGTCAATGTAATATTCCAGGAAAATATGCTGCGATATATTGCCATATCGATATTTTTTTACATCTCTACTTTCCTGGCCAACCCATCAGCACAAGTTACCAAAAGTTTTGCTTGATGACTATCAGGAGATTCTGAGTACCTACACCAGCTCAGGTACTTCAATAGTTCCTGAAAATGACCCGGATAAGTCGGCTCGCTGATGTGGAGGCACGCACAAGTCGCAAAGATCCGGTAAAATTTGCCCAAAGTTCCACTTGTGGAAACAGCCCTAATGGGGTGTTTCTATAACCATGCAGGACTAAACCAAACAGAATGGGGGCACAACTTAAACAATAATCATAAACACATGGTCATGTTTTGTCGTTGATTCTTTTCTGTTACTCCTATCATTTTAGTCACACCCCCCCCCCCCTAAAAAAAACATTGCAAAACAAATTTCAACTGAAAGTGTTTTTTTAGTATAAGGCGGTGTTTCTGTCATTCATTCCACAGTTTTCTGTTTTAATTGCAGAAATAAAAAATGACTTGAAAGGATAACGTTTTATTTGAAGAAGAAGAAGAAAATATCATTTCTATAGCGCCTCTCAAGATAAAAATCACGAGGCGCTTCACAAAAACAAAAAATGTAAAAATATAAAAAAGAATTTAGAAAATGGTTAAAAATGTATTTAAAATTTACAATTGTGATTTTAAAAAATGTTAAGAAAGTGAGAGAGTGAATAGGAAAGAGGGAAATCAGTGGATCCTGAGGAAGGTGGAATAGGTGGGGAGAGCAGAACAAGGAGAGGGTGATGAAGGTCACACCAAAACCAGCTTGAACAAGTGAGTTTTCAGCTGCTTTTTAAAGGAGACCACTGAGTCCACTGATCTCAGGCTCAGGGGGAGAGAGTTCCAGAGTCTGGGGGCCACAGCAGCAAATGATCTGTCACCTTTCGTCTTTAGCCTGGTGCGCTGCACAACCAGTAGGCTTTGATCACTGGACCTCAGGGACCTGCTGGGGGTGTAGGGACTAAGAAGGTCACCAATGTAAGATGGTGCTTGTCCATGTAAGGCCCTATAGACCAGAACCAGGATCTTGAAATGAACCCTGGAGTTGACTGGCAGCCAGTGAAGCTGGAGGAGAAGCGGGGTGATGTGGGTGTGTTTGGAGGACTCGGTCAGAAGCCGAGCACAGGCATTCTGAACCACCTGTAGACGTTCAGGGAGGTTCTGCTCAGACACGTGAAAAGAGAGTTACAGTAGTCTAAGCGTGAGGAGATGAAGGTGTGGAGAACTGTCTCAAGTTCAGAGCGGGACAGAATGGGACTCAGCTTAGCAATGCTCCTGAGATGGAAGAAGGAAGAGCCAACAAGAGAACTGACATGAGAATCCAGGGTGAGAGCTGGGTCATAGGTCACGCCAAGATTCCTGATGGAAGGTTTGGTGTGAGAAGCAAGCTGACCAGGTGAGTCTCTGACTTTGGGAACCAGCTTGTCTGGGGCACAGATGAGGATCTCAGTCTTATCTTCATTCAGCTGAAGAAAGCTCTCAGCCATCCAGGTTTTGATAGAGTCTAAGCAGGTGTGTAACAGCTGCAGCTTAGATATCTCATGGGGCTTAAAGGAGATGTAGAGTTGGATGTCATCTGCATAAAGATGGTAGGAGATTCCTTTGAAGGAGCTCAGGATGTGCTGAAGAGGAAGCAGATAGAGGAGGAAGAGCAGAGGTCCCAGCACAAAACCTTGTGGGACACCATGGGTAAGGGAGGTGGTGGAGGACCTAAACTTGGAGCCGGCCACACTCCAGAGCAGTTCCTGATAGGCCTACCCAGTCTCTCAGCCTCTCCAGTAGCAGGTGATGGTCAACAGTGTCAAATGCTGCAGTCAGGTCCAGCAGGACCAGAACAGAACAGTCCCCTGCATCACTGTGAATGTAATTTCACACCATTTCCTCTGAGTTCAATTTGGCACAAAAGTACAACAATACAATATTTACTTTGATCCTGGCATAGATGGGCTTAAACACAAACCACGACAAGAAAAAAGAAACAGTGACTCAGAGAAGCCTTCTTTCTTTTCTGAAGTTAAGTGAGTTATAAAAACAGCATGAAATTATTGTAATCAGGTAATTTTTGTGTATGAAAGGTGACAATAGGGCTTTCAGACCGAGGAAAAACACAAACGCTGATGTTATCGAATGACAGGAAGAAGCTTTGAACAGAAATGACGGTTAGATCCAAAGCTAGAGTGTGGCCTGGAATATAAAGAAGGTGAGACTGACGCTGAGCAGTCAAAGGAAGCTGATGAAAGGCGAGCGTCAGATCTTACAGCATAAAGAAAACAACACCGATGAATGAGCGACCAAGTCAAGAGCTGATGGTGGAAGAGAAAGAGAGGGTGAAGAAAAGACAGAATGATTAAAAGAAGGCAGAAATCCAGAGCAGACAAAGAAGACAAAGATGTCAGAACTGGAGAACGTGAGAGGAGAGGCTGTGTCTTACTTAACTAATGTGTGTGGTCGACATCTGATCTCCTCGTTTTTGCTCACGTTTCACCCCGCCGTCCTCTCAACCTCCCTTAACAACTGAAAGAGCAAACCAAACTAGTACTTTTCCATGTGTTTACAGCAGGTACACTGAAACATGCTGCAAAAACTAAGCTCATATTGTTTAGATATTTAGGATTTCAGCAGCTGTCTTTTTCTGCAAAGTCACAAAAAGTTTCTATCCTCCACACATCACACCTTGCTTCTTGTGCTGATGAAGATGTTTAGGAAATTGTGTAGAAAACGTGATCTTTTCTCTCAGCTGCTGTTCTCACAGTTAACTTTACAGGGAGGGGGGAAATCTTCAGGAAGCGTGCTCTAACAGCATGAAATACATGAGCAGCCAAAACGTGATGCAGAACGTATGGTGTGGAAATAACTGTTTCCTTTACATCATGTCAGGAATATCACATGTGTCCAGATGCATCTGCAGACCCAACAGGCAAAGGCTAATTTTGCGTTTGTGCATTTCCTCTCAAACGTGCATGAGTAAAAAACAAATAAAGCTTCCCGATTTTTTATTAGAAATACAAAAAATATACTTTTCTAGGGATCGTGTGATTAGTAAAACCCGATGTTAACGAGACACCGTGCAACTTTTTCTTATTTTTAAATAATTTTCTTGAGTCAGTATGTGCTAAAATGACCCTTTGAAGCCATCCTGCCCGTATCGCCCTTGTGACCAGAATATTTCACTTGCAACTTCAGAGCAGCCTGTTAAAAAAAAATTGAGTTGACATACCTGGCGCTGCAGTCAGCTTCCAGCACATTTCCTGCATGATTTAGATCATGAACACAGCTGGTTGGTTTGATTTATTGATTAGATGATCCTGTAGCTTTTGAGTAAATGTTTTGATGCTGCACCTTCTGCGCTGTATTTGCTCACCCTTTAACTTTGTTTCTTTTTAATTTTTAAATTGTATTTTCTTTCACGTTGATTTTAACGTTCTTGCTTAATGGAAAGCACATTGGGTTGCCTCAGTGTGTGAAATATGTTATATAAATAAAGCTGCCTTGCTTTGCCTAGACACTAATGAAGGCTGAGGAGACATTTCAGCTGTTAGACTAAGGTGTTAAAAAGACAAACACACAGTGAGGAGATAAGTTTTGCTTTCAGTTCTACTAACAGATACTAGGGGGTGCTAAAAGCAAGCCTAAACTATTTAGTCTCCCTTTAAGTGCAAACAAAACATAAATCACAAGACTGTCAGTTATTATTGTAGACAGGACTGAACTGACAGTCGGGTCATTTTCAGATGAGTCCTGTGCTCCTTTGTTGGTGGTGACAGGGGATCCTGTAATGAGGGATAACCTTCCTCTGAGGTGTAACACAACACAAGGGTTTGCAGCTACTGCGTTCCAAACAGGTGCGAAACAGTGATGTTGGTGATTTTAAAAGTGGCTGTGCTGCCTGCACAGAAAGATTGTTACTTCTTCAACTTTATTGGTAGCTAAAGTTAAATTATGATCAGGAGTTTGGCTTTGGTAACAATTTACAATGAGGGTCCCTTTAATGTTAATTATGGGGCGACGGTGGCACAGGAGTTAAGTGCTCGGCCCATAATCGGAAGGTTGCAGGTTCGAGCCCCGCTCAGTCTGTCGCTGTCGTTGTGTCCTTGGGCAAGACACTTAGCCCACGTTGCCTGCTGGTGGTGGTCGGAGGGACCGGTGGCGCCAGTGCTCGGCAGCCTCGCCTCTGTCAGTGCGCCCTAGGGCAGCTGTGGCTACATTGTAGCTCATCCCCATCAGTGTGTGAATGTGTGTGTGAATGGGTGAATGACTGATTGTGTTGTAAAGCACCTTGGGGGGTTCCAGGACTCTAGAAGGCGCTATATCAAATACAGGCCATTTACCATTTAATGCATTATTAAGCATTAATAAACTATTGATCCATCCATTCATTTTCAGCTGCTTATCCGGAGTCGGGTCGCGGGGGCAGTAGCCTAAGGCGAGAGGCCCAGACTTCCCTCTCCCCAGCCACTTGAGCCAGCTCCTCCGGGGGAATCCTAAGGCGTTCCCTGGCCAGCCAAGAGACAGTCCCTCCAACGTGTTCTGGGTCTTCCCTTGGGTCTCCTCCCAGTTGGATGTGCCTGGAAAACCTCACCAGAGAGGAGTCCAGGTGCCCGAGCCACCTCAACTGGCTCCTCTTGACGTGGAGGAGCGGCGTGTCTATGGCAAGCCCCTCCCAGATGACCAAGCTTCTCACCCTATCTCTAAGGGAGAGCCCAGCCGCCCTGCAGAGAAAACTCATTTCAGCCGCTTGTATCCGCGATCTCGTTCTTTCGGTCACTACCCGAAGCTCATGACCACAGGTGAGAGTAGGAACCTAGATCAACCGGCAAATCGAGAGCTTTGCCTTCCGGCTCAGTTCTCTCTTAACCATGACAGACAGGTACAACGCCCGCATCACTGCAGATGCTGCACCAATCTGCCTGTTGATCTCACGCTCCATCTTTACCTCGCTCCTGAACAAGACCCCGAGATACCTAAACTCCTCCACTTGAGGCAGGACCTCATCCCTGACCCGGAGAAGCCATTCTGCCCTTTTCCGACTTAAGACCGTGGTCTCAGATTTAGAGGAGCTGATTCTAGCATTTAGTTTATTGAGCAAACTATTAAATAAAGTATTAACAACTGCTTTAAATTAATGTTAATATTATGCATTACTATGCAGACACCACCCCTCTGGCCTAATGACACTTAATAGTTAACAAAATCAGAAACGTTAATAAGGGAATTCTTTTTTTTTAATTAATGCTCAATAATGGACTCAGTAATGTTACTAAAGGGACCCTTGTTGTAAAGTGTTAGCCTGGATTCTTACCCATGCTATGAGTCTATTATTTATTGCAGCATCCAGCGTCTGGGTGAACATATCTGTGTCTTCATGAAGGATCTGCAAACTACAAGAGTCTCTGCTGCAGGACAGAGTCTGTCTGCGGCACTGGAGCTGAGACGGCTGCACAGACAACCACAGACAGTGAGAGGAATGTCTTCAAAGATAAAATTAAACAATCAGACCTTTTCTGATTTTAAACAATTACTTCCAGATTGACTGTTTGCTTTTTTTAATCGGAGCTCAAACATTCTTACGTCACAGAATGATTCAGTCCCATAGTTTGGTAATTAGAAACAGGAAAATGTTGCTTTTGTTTGGTTTTTAGTTTCTTTTTTTAAGGGGTTGAACCAAAGGAGAGCTGGCCTTCTGACACAGTTTAGCTCTGACAGTATCTACAACACAAAGCAGAGCCATACGGGGATTTACATGGACCTGTAAACTCACACTCATCATCTGCCGGTACCACACGCCGAGTCAGGTGGGACAAGAACAACAGACCCACGGCTGATCTTTAAAAAATACTTTACCTTTATCACAAGACTTTGATCTAAACCATTTGCTGGAGGTCACACATGAAATAACTTCATCCTCTGTTGTATTGAGCTACACATTGCTGCAGTAATATTGCAACACTCCCAAGAATAGTGAACAACTCCGTGTTTTGTGAGAGGTGCTAAACAGATAAAGTATTCATGTGAAATCTGAGATGTGCTTTACAACGTTCTGCATCACACCTGCAAGGCATGTGTGTGTGTGTGCGTGCGTGCGTACGTGCGTGCGTGTGTGTGTGTGTGTGTGTGTGTGTGTGTGTGTGATTGAAAAAGCCAGAAATCAACAGACGGGAACCAAAACACACACTAGTGACACACACCAGACCCATATAGAGCTATGGTTTATCACGGTATTAGCAGAGAATAATAAATCAGGTGATTTTCCAGCCAACTGAACAGATGAGAACATCGAGCCAAAACATATCGAATCGTGAAATTTAATTATTTAATTTAACGTTTTAGATCTTCCTATGTGTTTTGCTTTTTCGTACAGCTGAATTTGGTGGGTCTGTATCAGTGTGCTGCAGCTGTTCATTCAGGGGTTATAGAGGTGAGGAACGTAACAAAATGTACATGACACATGTCGACAACACGGCAGTGTTCACCTCCTCGTTGTTTACATGTTGGGACCAAAAGAAGCTCTGCTGAGGAGCCGCTCTAATCTCCTTTGTAAACACAAACTCAGGTTGTGCGTGTGGCTGAGACCCCGCGAAGGAAACCAGGCCTGACGTGCTACAGTTTCACACCTTAATGTCTGCTGAGCTTCTGTTTTCTTATTCTGTCTTCGCTTCCTGAGAAGAAACAGAAAGCTTATTCGGCTGTTTGCATCTCCTGGGTTTCCGTGTGTAAATCCGTGTTACACTTGTGTCCGTATGCTCCCTGGTGTGGAAGAGAGGAACCTCCTGTTTCCTCTGTAAACACCTCAGTGGTGTGCAGGGAGGACGTTGCAACTCCTTCGGGTTAAACGTATAAAACCGTAAGTATTAGTAAGTGAAAGTTTTACATTAGTCGTTATGTTTTTTGTTTTGTTTGTTTTTAGCCAAGCAGACGATGTTGAAAGCCAAGAAAGAGCAGAAGTGAAACGTGTCGTGTCGTGTCAGCCAGCATCCTTCCACCGCGGCTCAAATGTCTTTAACATCTTTGTCCTGAAAACAAAAAGGTGTGAAGATGCTGACTGTCAAGTAAATCAAAGACAATTTCAGTCTCACTTTAAGTGGTTTGTTGATTTCATGCTAAATAAAATTTCCTCAAAATAATTCAGGTGCCGTATCCTTGTAAAGCTGAAAACAAGTGCGTAGAATCCCAGAAATTCCTGACAATCATTGACAAGCATCTGATCCCATGACGGACATCTGCTTCCTCTCTAAGGTGAGTGAACTCTGAAATAAATCCTTCAAAACCAGAAAATGACTCACGGGAAGCCAGCAGTTCAAATCTCTGACTCAGAGCTCCTCTGCAACCTCTCCGTGACCTTTCGTCCTCTCACGTGACCTTCTCAGGACCTTCCATAATAACCCCTGTCCAGGACAGAAAGAATGAGACAAAGTGATGGAAATTTGATACCTCACACACATCACCTAGTTCTGAGGAACCTCTACATTCATGTCTGTGTTAACCAAGACACACACACACACACACACACACACACACACACACAAATGTGTTTATGAAGGCTACTTTCCACCTAGGAGCTAGACAACCACATATTTATTTACCCTTTGATTTATCTAATTTATGCCACATGGTGGAAATATCTCGATGTCACAGAGGACGTGCATGCAGACTTTTCACAAAACTTCACTGGGACATGAAATAAAACAGCTGTGGTTCTATTTTTCTTTCTTTTCTCATTGCTGTGAAGAAATGTTCTACCCATTTTTCTCTAGAGAATTGTTTAAATTCAGCCTAATTGGGTTTTTTTTTACAGCAGGAAGGGCCTCTAAGAGGTCAAAGGTCGAACACTCTCCTTTAGGATTTTCTGTTAGAAAGCTGAATTTGTGGTTCCATCAATTTCAGTAAATGTTCTAGTTCCTAATATAGCACAGCAGCCCCAGACCATCACACTACCACCACCGTGTTAGACTGTTGGTATGATGTTTTCAATCTGAAATGCAGTGTTAGTTTTACATCAAATTTTGTCTTGTCAATCCACTAAATGGTAAATGGCCTGTATTTGTGTAGTGCCTTCTAGGGATCTACATTGATTATTCAGATTTCTAAGCATTAAATTCCATTTGACTAAAAGAGTTGCAAAAGAAATTCACCCCCCTCAGGGTTGTCAATAATGTAAACTAGATCTGTAAAGCCTCAAATATTTTTTGAACCAGGCTGTAAATGTGTTTATTTCTGCTGTGAAATGGGCATTTTTCACATGGGAGTTAATGAGGATTTGCTCACTTCTGCTGCCAGCCCCTAGCGGATGAGAGTGAAACTGCATTTTTGACACTTCCTTTTTGGTTTCATATTTGCTGCAGAATTATGGGGGCTTGGTTGGAACCAACGAACCAATGTAGCTACTAGCTAATTTAACTAACTCAAGAAGGGGCTCCGGGGTAGTCGACCAGCGCGGACGCTTGGCTTCCGAGTGAGGCTGTAGTCATGCTGATCGCCTGTGGAGCTATAATAGGGACTGTTAAAATACAAGCAGAGCCTCAGACTGCTGCGATCAGAGACGGGCACCCTGGCCGCTTACGTGAGGTCATGCTCCGCCTCGGTCGGCGGTTACCGGGAGATTAGCTACATGCTAACTCAAGCTAAGGTTTTTCGGGGACTTTTAGCGAGCGAAACTTGGTAAAGCGACTCCAAAATCCACTCAAAGAGCAGCTGTGTTTCTGTAATCTCCCCCAGAAAGTTCCACAGGGAAACAGCACCGGCATGGAAGCCAGGCGGACGCACGACACGTCTCAGACCCCTCGGGAGACGGGATTGTGCCACCTGCGCAAAGCAGCTGTTTCCGGCCAAGAGAAGAAAAGCAGGGCGTGCGCCTGTTTGGGCTGCCTCTGAAGGACGAAGCAGCAGATTAGCAGATCTCTGATGGCAGGACTGACGCTGTTAAAGGGAGCGGCTTACCAAAACTAAACTTCACTGCAGTGGTGACCTCGCGAATTTGACCGCAGTGTACCAGCAAAATAAAGTACAGAAATGTTATTTTATATTATTGACTGACAAAAATAAAGCAAACTGCTTGGATGGTCTTTTAGTTAAGTCAATACCACAGGTTGCCCACTTTGTCCAACTAATTCCACGATTAACATCCAAACAGGAACACACAGAAGACACAACTAAAGTTCAGAGAGCAGAAATGGCCGATTATCTATCAAGGTGAGGCCCAGGCTGAGGCCTTTCCCCAGAACTAGCTCCTAGCACTAACTCCTGATGCTAATTAATTATTCATAATTTCAAGCATTTCATTACACTTAAAGGTTACATAAAAGTCACCCCCCTCACAGTCACAAAAATAAACTAGAGCTATTAAACCTAAAATGTTTTGTTTTTTTAACCAGGCTGTAAACGTGTTTAATTCTGCTGTGAAACTGGTATTTTTAATATGGGGAACTTTCTCTGTTTTGGAGCCAGGCCCTAACGAACAAGAGTGGAACTGCAGCCGAAAAGAACAGAAAAAAATATATACTTGTAAATATGGACTGCCTCTTTTTAAATCTAATAAACAGACTTGGGTGAATTAGGCCTATGAAGCTATTAACTTCTGGCTATGGCCTTCCTCTGATTTTTAATTCTCAGAACAGATGTCAAACACCCAGCCAACACACACACACCTGGGTGTGTTTCTGCCAGTAGTGGAAGTTATCCATCACATTTTCATTCCACCTCTTCACAGAGCCCCTCAGTCACCTCATCCCATCTGCCAAAACATTTCCCAGACACTTCCAGAACTGATGGTTTGCAAACGTTCTTCACGTAAAAGTGCCTTACAGTATTAACACAACGTCCAGACATCACCTTCAGCTTACAAGAGCACATGTCTGTCTTGTGTTTAAAAGAGTGTGTTTGATGGTGCTGAAGTCTGGTTTACATGTTCTTTTCAAGAATAACCGTGTAGCCTGTAAGAAGTCTTGGTAAATTAGTCAGGTATCCAAATATATTATTAATCACATTAAAGGATCAATCGCTATCTGATTATCAATTTTATTTGTTCAAGTATGATTTTCTATTACCTTTCATATAAACAGATTTTAAATTTCTAAAAACATTTCACACGCAGCGTAAAAGTTATACATCCGATCTAATGTATTCCTTTTGTTCCATGATTATCTTTTTATTTTAATTAGGCATAAGGGAGAAAACTTGGGGGAATTTGCATCAAAGACAGAAGCTGAATAAAAAAAAACCTTTATTACAAACGTTTTACAGGCATGCAGGACCATGCTCACTCCTTTCTTTGATTTTGCCATCACAAATGTTTGGATCTAATACAAGTGTGCTAGTGAAGAGCTGCTACCCAGCAGTATCTTGACTGATTCCAAGCTGCACCTGATTGAGGAGCTTTTTACATTTGTTGACATGACAAAACCACGAGGATGAGCATCGGCCACCAAATAAAACCAGGCTCCCAGAACCAGAGCCATCTGTGTGTAGATTAGGATCTGCAGGCAAATGCCTGGCAGGACGGACATCATGCATGTAGAAAAAAGTTACTTCTGGCATCATCACTGCTGAACTGACCATGTGAGGGAATTAACACGTCACGGTAAACATCAGGATTATCCCAGGTTAATGTCTTTTTGATTAGCCATGTTTCAGATTTAATCATCCCGATGTCAACTGTAGTGGATATGGTTTGTACAGAATGATTAACAAAAAACTAGGTGTGGAGGCCAAACCCCTCCTAGATGAGTCCAGATGTTTGAGATTTCTCCACCCTTTGATCAATTTATATTTCCAGAGTAAAACCTTCGTGGTATATTTTGAGCCGTAAATAAACCAGTGCTGCCATCTAGAGGACTTTAATATTACAATTTGATCCAAGCAGGTAATTTTATTGTGACCAAACATTTTTTAATATGCTGTAGAATTATCAAGTTCTTCTAGCATTACCAAGTACAAAAGAAACAACGTCCAAAACTGAAAATCATAAATTGCAATTTGACAAAGTTTAATGAATTATATTTTAAAATGTAAACACCTCCACAATCTAGGGCTAAAGCCCCACCATCTTCATTCTGCTGCAGCTCTTTAGACATTAGCCTTCGCCTTGAAGCTTTTCAACATCTCATACAGCTTCTGAACAGCGGCCTCGTTTTCTTCTACAGTCTTCTTGCAGATGCGATGAACTCCGCTGTGTAGATCTGCCAGAGACAGCTGTTGTACAGAAAACAGAATCCAGCAGTGAGCAGAGCTAGCTGCATTTAACTTAACAGCTTCAAGACTTTGTACGATCAAACTCCGAAAAGGTCAGGTTTGAGTCATCAAAAACATCTATAGGCCTAACCCGTTCTATCCACCGGAGCCGTCAGCAGCACGTTACTGCAGCAGCACGTCTTGCTCACGTAAGCTGCTGCTTAGCCCTTCCCACGAGATGCGAAGCAGCAGGGGAGCAGCTGTCACCGACCGAGCACGAAGTCACACGAGTGACTTCGTCAGTAAACACAACAACAAGCAGGAGAAAATTACAACATGGCTCCAAAAGGTTTGTGTTTAATGTTCTGTCCGTTTTATAATCGCCAATACGGACCTGAAAAACAAAGGAGACCGCTAGCTAGGTGATAACTTCTCACGGGGCCGCACAGTTAGTAACATTTTTTTTTTAAGTAAAGCAACCGGAAGGCAGTACGTTTCTTTATTCTGAAAATCTCGGGAGCTTCGCTCCGTTTCCGCGTCCGATTTCCTGACTTTCCTTCCCCAAAAATGTCGAACTTGACCCGTTTCAGAGGCGTCGCGCGTAGAAAATAGAACCGGCGCGTAAAGGCCGCGACGTGCTGCTCCTGAGCCGACTCGCGCTGCTGACGGCTCCGGTGGGAAAGGTTCTGTTGACCACAGCGGTTCCCATCAGCAGCTATGACGTGCTGCTGACGGCTCCGGTGGAAAGAAGGGGTTAGTTTGTTGAAAGTAGCTTCTGCAAGGTCAAGTAAATTTACCTCCGTAACAGCCAGGTGGTTCGTAACTGCTGTGAAAACAGACATGAGGTTATTGGCCACAGTTCGCCTCTCTTCGCTGGTTTCTTGCAGAACCAACTGATATCTTAAAAAAAAAACAGAATTTATTAAAATGTTGCCTTATCTTTCTAACAGAGCAGGAGCCTGGTATGACTAAAGTGTGATAAAAACTAAACAGGATGTGCAGAATACAGAAAATTGTAACTAAATGATAAAAAATCTGAGGTTATATTCAACACAGTCTGATTTAAAGCATCGTGTCATTGCTGTAAGTGATAAAATGTTCACACCAGTACAAGAACCTTTATAAAACCCATTGCTGAGAAATGTGCTTACTGTTGTTGAATGGCCTTCAGTTGCTGCACAGCTTCATCATAACCAAACTTTACTTTCTCCTCAAGAAGTTTGCGGTGGTTTTCAACATTCTCGATCTCTGCTTCCCATTCCTGCTCCTCTCTGGCTAGCTCCTACGTAAGTAAACATATAGCATGAAGCACAATGTGTACAAAACCATTACTTTGTGTTGAGTAGGGCTGTCACGGTGTGAAAATTTAACCTCACGGTTAATGTGATCAAAATTATCACGGTTTTCGGTATTATCACGGTATTTTTTTAAATGCGTTACATTTTCAGACAACTAAATAAACCCTGTATATCAGGAAAATATTGTCCCCAGTTTGTGTCTAAATTTGGCCTAAAATGTGTTATTTTGTAATTATGTTGTTTATTTGTTTACATATTTCCCTTTTAGTCTTTAAAATACCAATATTTGCCCATAACTTCTTATTTTTTGTCTGTTGTCACCATTTTAAAAATATTAGATCAGATGATACTCAGTACTCAAGTAGCCTTCTAATCAGATACTTTTTTACCCTTACTTGAGTAATAAACCCTATATCAGGAAAATATTGTCCTCGGTTTGTTTCCTTCCAGTGAGCTTTGCAGATTTGGGAAAATGTCATCAGGCAGTAATCGTTGTTAAATTCATAATTATTCTCGGAGAGAGACCAACTCTTATCTGCCCCTGGGAGCCCCGTAATGAATAGCGTCATTTCTTTTTTTTTTTTTTTTTATCGTGTCCTGTCTGGCTGTGAAGCAAACAGAATTGATGTCTGAATGCTGGTAACAAGCCTTACAGATTTACTCTCAAATGGAGCATCAAAGCGTCTGCTTTTAATGTCACGCCTGATACTTAAAACTTTATTGTTATCGTTTTTGAATGCTCCGACCAGACACGGAGACAGAGGTGACAGAGAAAGGAAAAGACAAAAGGTGGGGAGAGAGGGGGGAAGGGGGTGGGAGGGCTCCACAAAAATAAACAATAATGAACAAGAGTCTGCTTCTAGACCTGCAGAAAGAGACAAGAAAAAAAAAGCAACAAAAAAAAGGGCCACAAAAACAATACAAGATCAAGCTATCACTGCGTCAACTTGATGAAGAAATATAAAATCAACATTGTTTAACTGAACAGTCGCACGATAATAAATCGCAGTGCATCAAGTGCTAACCATAGTCTTAAGACATGTGTTGAACGTGCCCAAGCCCATACTTATGAGAGCACCATGTGAGCACCTGTGTGTGTACACACGCTTGTTTATGTAAGGTTTATCTACAGGAGCGTCCAACAGAGAGTGTGAGGGACCACAGATCTGCCCCCCAAAGATGCATAGGAGACAGGGGGAGCTCCAAGTCCCAGAGATCCAGGCGCTGTCCCAGAACACAGGAACCCCAAGGAGACTGCAACCAGAAGTTGGTTGGCGGGCAGTGTGGGCATTGTCTGGCCTATGCCAGCTGATGCCACCGCACCACCCCACTTGCACCCACAGCCCTTGGTGTCTAAGTGCAGTTTAAAATTGGAAGTGGGCACCGGCACTCGGGAGGAGGCTGAGAAATCCCCCTGCCAAATGCCGTTGAATGTGCTCACTCCCAAGGCCCTAAGTGTGTGTTTGCGTGGAATGTCATTGGAGGAAGTGTATAAGGTGCAAATAAAATTGGGGGGCAGGTTGCCACAGGAATGCGGAAATGGGGTCCATACCCGCACTCCTCGACTTGTCCACGCCCAAGGTCCTATGTGTATGTTTGTGTGATGATGTGAGGGAGCAGGAGAAGAAAAATATGCAAGGATAGGGAGGAATAGCTGGTTGGGCGTAGCCCTCCAGGGAGCCAGCTCCCCCACTGGCCCCAATGGGCACCTCTGTTGTCAATTTGCCGCCCAAGGCACGGAGACCCCAGCCCATCCTGCCAGGGCCCAAAGCAGCAGCATTACAGAGCCTCACGGAGTCCGAGGGCACCAACCCAGCCCCACCCCAGCAGAATATCTATGCCCATCCCTGCATTTGCACAACTTCCAGAATATATAAGACATAGGACATCCAGGTAAAGTTGGGTCCTCCCCCTCCTGGACCTCCCCCTCCCCTGTGATGGGACAGCGGAGGAGCCAAGGTCTACCCGAGGCCCCTGAACCCAGGCCAGGCACTGCTGCATTTTTCTGCCTTCTTCCTGGCAGCATACATGTCAGGACCCGACCCCCAAGGCCCCGCCCAGATCCCCACACGGGGCCGGCCACCCCAACACCCCAAGCCCCCACCCAGACCCGCCCAGGGGCAATGCAGCCGCCAGGCAGTGACCCATGGCCGCCGCCAGGACCTCCAAGGGGCCCCACTCATAACCGCCAGTAGTCCACCCCCGAGGCAACCCAAGCACCTCCAGAGGGGGGCAACGGCCCCCCAGTCCCAGACATCCCCAGTGAACCCATCCCCAGGGAACATCCGGATACTCCAAACTCAGACCCTCCACCCCCCCACCCACATCATCCCGCAGGACAACATCAATGGTCCCCCATCATCACTATGTGATGGAACCGATCAAAGGAGCCCAGAGAGATTCATCTGAAGTGGAAGCAGAGGCTATATCAAAAGTGCAATATGATCTAACAAAAGATTTCTATACTGGTTAATGCAGAGACTTTCTCTATTTTTCCAATTCAAGAGGATAGTTTTCTTAGTGATGCATATGGCAGTCAGAACCACGTGAACCACAGATGTTGCAATCGGGACATCGTCCAGCTTTCCCAGTAAACAAAGAGAGGGGGTGATTGGGATATGACATTTCAGAGACTTTGACAGGTCTTCACATACTCTACCCCAAAATTCCTGGACAGGTGGACAGGAGTCAGGACCACAGTGCATGAATGTAATTGTCAGGAATGTTGTTTGTGCAGTGTATAGGTGTCAGACGACACAAACCCCATCTTGAACATCCGATGACCTGTATAGTTTACTCTGTGTAGAATTTTGTACTGAATTAATTGTAAATTGGAGTGTCTGATCATTTTAAAAGTTTTTAAACAAGTTTGGGACCAGAAGTTCTGGTCAAAGCTGACTGATAGATCCACCTCCCATTTTTCAATAGGGATTGTTATTCTATCGTCTATTTTGGACAGTGTCTTATATACTTTAGACAGTAGTTTGGGGGGTTTGAGATTATAGAAGTCTAAAACCCTTGGTGGTGTTTGTAATTCTATTTTATTGAGCTTAAATTTTTGCTTGACTAGATTTAATTTGGTGGTATTCTAAAAAGCTATTCTTATCTATTCCAAATTGGGAGACTTTTCTATTAAATGGGATGAAGTCCAATCCTTCATATATGTGTTCCAGGTATAGGATTCCTTTATTTTTCCAGTCCGGAAGGTTCATCATTTTATTATTTTGCAAAATATCAGGATTATTCCAGATAGGTGTGCGTCTGCATGGTACTAGTGAACACATTTTTAGATACTCCCACCATGCTGTCAGGTAAGTGCTGATACTAATACTTTTGAAGCTTTCATGTTTTCTTATGCTTGAGCTAATAAACGGTAAGTCTGAAAGCTCTATCGTATTGCAAAGTGTCTGTTCTATATCTAACCAGTACTCGTCTAGTGGGTTATCTTGCAACCATCTTGGTATATATTGCAGCCTGTTGGCTATAGTGGTGTGCATCTCTACCTGCCTCACGATTCGATCCGGTTCCTATTATCTACCTAACGATTCGATTTGAGTCTGAAATGCATCACGATTCTTCACACAAAAATTTTCATTACTTAATAAAAGCAGAAGAATAGTTTTCAATTTCTTTTTGATTTCGAAATCCCTGAAAAACAGAACATTCATCTATTCACTATAGTGAGCAATAATTTTTAAAGAGTGCTGCCTATAATTACTTCAATAATATAAGAAATAATGTTTTCGGTAGAGCAGCTTTAAGATAGAACATTACTGAACTTAAAAATAGTAAACAAATACTGTGTTAAGTGATTCTTTCACATCCAGGATCCCAAAACCGAAATTAGCCCAGACATCCGATTTAAATGTAACGGGTACATCTTTGATTACTGGTAATGTTGGCCCTGTATCCCTGTCCGCCATTTCTGTTTTAAATTGGCGCTAGGGCAACGCAGTGCGCATGTCATTGCAACTCTGCCCCAAGAAGTAATTATAAAACCTCAAAACTTTATTGTCCTCGCATAGACATAGACCAGGGGTCGGCAACCTGTTCCCATCAAAGAGCCATTATTACCCGTTTCTCACAGTAAAGAAAACACTGGGAGCCACAGCAGCCGCAGCGTTGTGGGCGGGGCCTACCCTCAGACAGCAGAGCTCTGCTCACAACAGGTGACAGCAGCCAGTACCGGTCGCTCGTGTATGTCAAAGTTATCTTTCATAAGAAGATAATCAATAAAACGATTTATATAACATGGATCCAGAAGTTGTAGCCCGTCTCTGCCTACAATATTTTGATATTTTTCACCCTGTTGGTGGTTTTACTGAGCAGGTGCCACTTTT
>SSNQ01000412.1:1728551-1739871 GCA_006942095.1 Nothobranchius kuhntae
AGTGATATCGGTAAGGATTTCCATCTTGCAAGATCATCTTCCACTTTCTTTAAAAGTGGGATGTAGTTTAGTTTGGTTAGATCTGCCAGCTTGGGAGAGAAATTAATTCCCAGGTATGTGATATTCCCTGACTCCAATTGTGTATTAAGTAAATTGACAAAAGAGAAATTAATTGGTAGAACTGTGGATTTTAACCAGTTTATAGAGTAATCTGAAACTCTTGAAAAAGAGTTTATCAGTTCTATTGAATGAGAGAGAGACGATTGAGAATTCCAGAGAAAGAGTAAAACATCATCTGCATAAAGACTGATCTTATGTTCTATTTTCTTACACTTTATCCCTTTAATACCTGTTGTTTGCCTAATTGCTGCTGCTAGTGGTTCGATAAAGATAGCGAACAGTGAGGGGCAGAGTGGGCATCCCTGCCTGGTCCCCCTCAGAAGACAGAAGCTAGCTGATATTTGGTCGTTCGTCCTGACACGTGCAGTTGGTGAACTGTATGTTTGTAGCCAGTTTATGAAGAAGTTCCCAAAACCAAACTTATGTAAAGTTGCAAATAAGAACTTCCAGTTAACTCTATCAAAAGCCTTTTCTGCATCTAGAGATAATATACTAGTTTCTATGTTTCTACTGTAAGAGAAATCTATCAAACTAAGTAATCTACGTGAATTAGTGGATGACTGTCTACCCTTAATGAAACCAGTTTGGTCAGGGTGTATTATGAAGGGGGTTACCTTTTCTAATCTTTTTGCCAGGGCTTTACAAATTATTTTGAGATCAACATTAATAAGGGAAATTGGGCGATAGCTGGTAGAAAATGCAGGGTCTTTGTCTGGTTTTAACAAGAGACTAATATTGGCTGAATTCATGTTTGGCTGTAATCTGCCGCTCTCTTCGATTTCCCTCACCATTCTGAAAAATATTGGAGCCAGAATGATCCAGAATTCTTTGTAGAACTCTGCTGGAAACCCGTCTGGACCTGGAGCTATTTGTCATGGATTTAAGCATAGCGTCATTTCAACATGGCGGTGTCCGCGACACGGTTTATATGCAGGTAGCGGCGCTGCGGCTGCTTTATATAGCGACTCGTTGCATTCTCCCTCAACCCAAATCCTCGGATCACGCATTTTAGCTAAAATTTTACCTTGCCTTGCGTTGACTGTAGAGTTGTGGGTGATGGTCACACAGATGTGTCATGAGATTTGAAGCGTTGCTGCCTTTCACAGACACTTTTTCTGCACGTACTGCAAACAGGATAGCCGTCTTCTATCAGCTGTCCCTCGGCATTCTTCAAATATCAAAAAAAAAAATGCCCGTACTTCCCACTTTGTATTCTTTGAGGGATAATAAATGTCCTGAGTGCTGCAGTCTCCTCCTTTGGCCATTATATCAGCTTTAGCTTCAAGAAAGTTTTGGTTGTAAACAACAAACTGCACGTGTCGCCGGAAACTTCAGCAGATGATACGGTGGCTGGTAAGGGTCAGCACGCCTACACCGTGACAACCCTAGTGTTGAGCAAATGTAAACTACGTGTACCTGCATGTCAAGTTCCAGCTGCTCATCCAACTTGCGGATCTGCTCTTTGAGCAGCTTCACGTCGTTCAGCTTGTCCATGACGTTGGAGTTTAGCTGAAAGACAGAAACCGTTTTTACAACAGAAGTAAAATCCAGCAAAAGACGAGTTGGTTTCTGAAGTGGAAAGAGCAATATTAGAAAAGGCCTCGTTACTTGTTCCATGGACTCTACTAGACTGAGTTTGGAGTTGGTCAGCCTGCTGTTTTCTTCCTCCACATTACTGATCATCTTTTTCAGAAGCATCTATAAAAATACACGAAACACAGCAGGGAGTGTCACCGAGTTTTCTTCAAACTGAACTTGATCCAAATCTCTTCCCACTGAATTAAACTGAAGTACCTCTATCTGCGTCCTTTGACGGCATCCACCTTCAAATGGCTTCAACTCAAAATCGTGACCACAGGCGTTTTCTGCCGTCTGCGGGATCAGTTTGAGTTTACGTGCCAGCTTGTGATACTCAGCCAGATTAGACTCTACCTGGGATTGACCAGTAAAAAACAAAATTAATAAAAAAGGACCTCAAATGATAGCCGTCAGATTTCCTGAAATGAATCGGATTAAAAAGCAACAACGCCTGTTCATCTCGTACAAAAAGAGACACACGGTACCTTCCCTTTCACTTTGGATAAAGCAATTTCTTCATTCCACATGTGCTGCTCAGCATCTTCAAGAGCCTTGGTGAGATTAGCGACAGTTTGTTCAAGTTCCCTTTTCTCCCTGTTGATCCTCTCGACATCAGCTGGAGTAAATTTTTGGTTCTGTAAGACCTGTTGAAGTTCTTCCCTCTGATGTTTGAGAGAATCCAGATGACCAACTAAACAAAAAAGAAAAACACAGAAAACACTCAAAAGCTCTCCTCTCCTGGGGTCTCATTTATAAAACATTGCGTGGAAACCTTACTAAAACCGTACTGACGCTCAGCAAAAATAACGTACTTACGCCAAGTAGGTTTGTGGCCTATAAAACGCGGAGCACGCACAGCTTCACGCAATCTCTGCTTTATAAATCAGAAACTACCGAGGAACGTGCTCAGCTGTTTCTGAATCCCATCCAACCCTCAACACGTCCACTTTCTGCCATGAATGGTGAATGCAAAGTGCCTTGTGGATCTCATGCATATACATATGCCGGCTTGTTGCAGCATTTCATCATTAACGATCGCGACCGCAGATCAAGGAAGCGCCGTTTCACCGAAGCAGAAGTTGAGGTACTTGTGGGTGAGGTGGAAAAATGAAAGGAAGTGCGCTTGCAAAACAAATAAGAGAAAATCCACAGTGGCACAGCGTGTCTGAAGCCGGCAATGCTGCGAGTTCTTCAGAGAGATCTGCGGTGGATATTAAAAAAAAAAAAAGGTCCGATCGGGATTCGATCCCCAGACTCTCGGGTGAGTCACACGTGCTAACCAGTCAGCCAAAGGGACATCCCGTTGGCCAAGTAGCCACAGTGACAGGACTCACACTGTCAGACGCATAATAACATGATGTCTCAATCTGCCCACCCCGCTGATATTCTGCGTGTTCCGATCACATATTTGATTTATTTGAACCAAAAAAAAAGGTCACATTATTCTTGTCAAATACTTTAAGTAGCTGCTTTGGAGCTAGGAGTAGATCGATATATCGGTCAGACGGTTTTTGTCCTTAGTTAAGCCGATTTAAATTCAGGCTCATGCTCGGGCAGCCCAGTGCTGTTGCAGAATTGAATTTAAAAGTATTTCTACGTTCACGAATACCTTCAGCATTAAAAACACTCTAAATAAACTTTATTTAGGTGACTTTAACACTGAGCAGTGCACAAAGGTAAGATTTAACATTTAAATTCAGAGTTCAAAAACAAATTCAACTTCAGATATTTTGTGTATCAACTGATGTTATTGGGGACATTTTAGCATGAAAACAAGGTGTAAATGTCTAACAACAGAAACATCGTCTGACCATGACATATTGGATATAGAAAAACCAATATCGGTCGACCTCTACCTGGAACCATGTAAATAATAGGGATGGACAATCTAACGGCATCAATATCGGTATCGGCCGATTTTAGTCTTTTTTTTAACATATCGGTTCTATAAATAAAACCGGGCCGTTACTACTGATATTTTTTCCATCTCAGCTCCATTTGTTTGTCTGTTTCAGAGGGTGAGAGGGGTGATGAGTAATTGTTTAGTCACGTAAACAGTGATCGTAATCATCTCAGAAGCGTAAATGTGAGTGTTGTGTGTACATAATAACGTAAATTCAGCTTTAATCATTTTCATTCTATACAAAATCTGCTGATTTTAGAAGCATTAATGTCAGTATATCGGTATCGGCCCAAACATTTCATATTGGTGCATCACTAGTAAACTTATTTAACCAATGTTGCACCTAGAACCAGTGCTACAAACAGACGAGGCCCTTTTCATTTAAATCTGAGTCTGAACTAAAGCCCCAGACTTTCTTGACTTTTCTCCATCCACACAAATATTTGGTTTATTTCCGTAAGGAAAAACAAAGCCATGTCCATATCTACCAGATGTCTCCAGCTCATTGTTCAGCTCTGAAGCTTTGTTCTCCAGGCTGGCTTTGAAAGACTCTATGCTGCTTCGATAACTCTGAAGTTTCTTCAGGTCCGTTTGCAGCTTCATCTTCTCCATCCTCTTGGTCATTAGGCGGTCCTATTTAAAGAAAAATACAAAAACTGACTGGGATGGCAGAGCTTTACACCAAACTGTAAAGACAACAAAAACCTTGAACATCTTTAAACATAAGCGATCTGTGACATTTTATAAATTACAAAACTACCATGACAGTAAGTTTTTTGTTTACACTCTGAAAACATTTTAGTAAAATTGACCTAACGTGCACACACGTCTTACAGTCTGAGACTCTTTTTCCAGATGCCGGAGCTCCTCAGTGAGGATTTGGTTCTTTTCCTCCATCTTTACCAGCAGGGCTTCGTCAACGTTATAGAGCCTCTCTATGGGAACACATTCAGATTTTTAAGCTGAAAACCTTTTAGACCAAGATTTTATTTGAACTTGTTTATATATATATATATATATATATATATATATATATATATATATATATATATATATATATATATATATATATATATATATATATATATATATATATAAGCATGTTACAAACATTCATTCTGAAAAACAAGAGCTGCTGTGCTTACTCATGTTGGTGAGAAATACGTCATCCTCAGAATCAAATGTGTCTTGACCCTGCATATACTTAGAGTATGTTTCACCTGCGAAGTCAAGGAAGAGCTAAAAATAAAACAAAGTTATATTTTAAAAGTGTCAGAGGCCACTTGGTCGATGCAGACAGTCTTAGTACCTTGTTATACTCAGCTCCCTCCTCAATATTGTCACTTTCCTCACAGAAAACTGTTAACAGTGGGTCCTGCTTACCAAAACTCAAGTTGATCTGAAATGCAAACACTCAGAATATGGTCAAACTGAAAAGCAATCGTGTTTAATGAACTCTATCCTTGCCTGGAACACAAGTCGCATTTGCTTCCCACCTTGACGGAATCGATGAGCCACATGAGAGCACCCAGGGCCTGAGGCCAGGTATGGGGAGCTCCAACAGAATACATTGAGCACTTGGAGAGAACAAATGGATACCTTTAACAAAACACATGGAAAGAGAAAAAATAATAAAAATCTTCAGAAACTAGAGACTTGGATAAAGGCTCAGACTACAAAAACGCTCTATTAGTAGATGCTTTTTATTTTCTCCGTTCTTAATCCAACATTTTGCTAATCTTCTGAAAAAATAATTATGATTAAAAAAGCACGAGACTCGAGTCTCGTCTGTAATTAGAATGCAGAATGAAGTGAACGGAATATAAAAAATGCAGCAGCAAAAACAACACTTGTGTATGAGTGTAGTTCTCTTACCCTAAGGCTTTCAGCAAAGCCGGAACTTCCTCCTCAACTTTGGAATTGGGCATCACAAAGGTTGGGTCCAGCTGGCAGTAAATGAACTCAAACATTTTAACAAACTCCTTGGTGGAAGGTGATTGGAGAGTTTTGGATGACAGAGTACCCGGGAAACCCTGTTCAACCAGAAACTGAAAAGGAATGCAAACAAAATGTATTCAATTTTTTTCAGATCAGATGAGAAAAACCAATACAAACTTCTTTTTTTTAGATAAATGCAGATAACTCTACTGTCAGTGAGAAAGTAGTGGGATTATTAAAAGCCAACATGAACCTCATAACATTTCACAACCATAAAAACTGAGAAAAATACCTACAAGCATTACCTTTTTCTTCAAACATGAATGATCCGTTTAGACAAATGTCTTACCTCGTGCAGCTGTTTGATACACTGCTGAACATAGGATTTATCATGGAGAGGTCTGGAATCTTTAATCTTCTCCGTTCCTCCAAACCCTGACATAGTGCTGTTCCGATGCATGCTGGCCCCACTAGTCCTGAAAGTTATAATTTAAATACTATACGTTAAATATCCATTTAAATCATAATTAAGGAAATATGGGAGTGTTCCAGCTTCCCTCAAGTCACAAAAATATAAAGAAAGTGATGATTGTAGCCAAGTTTGCAATTTATTATTTACATACCGGGCACCAAAAAAGCTGGTCCTCCTTTCAGAGCTCACGGATGATGGTTTTGCTAAGCTGAGCTTTCCAAAGGAAGGCTGTGATCTAGAAAACCAAATGCAAACAAATCAACGTTTTCCACTTATCACAGAACTCCTAAAGAGGCAATAAACACAAGAGATCACACCATTGTTACAAATCAGGTCCTGGACGTGATTGCCCCTCTCAAGCTTTGCAAGTCTAGGCCTAGGAGGGAGCCTTGGCTATCTGATGTCACACGTGCTTGTAGGCGGGCGTGTAGATCCTCTGAGAGAAAGTGGAAAAAGGATGGCCTACAGGTCTTGCGTGAGTTGTTCAGAGCATCACTGGTTGCTTATCAGGATGCTGTGAGGGCTGCTAGAACTGCATATTTTGCAGACATCATCGAAACAAACTCCAAGAATCTCAGGATTCTCTACAAAACACTTAATTCTGTTCTGGTGTATCAAGAGCCTAGTTCCATGTCTCCTACAGCTGCTGGAAACTGAAGATTTTCACAGATACTTTGTTGATAAAGTATCAGGCACTAGAGCAGCTATTTTTGGTAACTCTGTTGACCCTGTTCCAGTTCCTGCATCACTACCCACCCTGAGCTCCCTCAATACTGTTTCATACTCTGAGCTGAGTAAGCTTGTTGCGAGGCAGAAGCCATCTGGCTCTCCACTTGACGTTCTGCCGCCTCGTCTCTGGAAGGCTGCCTTTCCGTGCCTTGGCCCTTCACTTGGTCAGATTATCAATGGGAGCCTCAGCACAGGTGTGGTCCCAGCTGCTTTGAAAGCAGCAGTTGTTTGGCCGACCCTGAAGAAACCTGGCGCTGATGTCTCTGTGATAGAAAATTACAGGCCTATCTCTACCCTGCCCTTTACATCTAAACTGCTTGAGAAAGTCGTTTATCAGCAGCTGGTCTCACATTTAGCTGACTCTGATCTGTTTGAGGTTTTCCAGTCAGGGTTCAGGTCTGGCCATAGCACAAAGTCTGCTCTACTGAGGGTCTTAAATGACATCTATCTATCACTAGATCAGAGTACATCTGTGGTGCTTCTGTTGTTAGACCTGACGGCAGCCTTTGACGCAGTTGACCACGCGATTCTACTCGATCGCTTGGAACGATGGGTTGGGATCAAAGGGTCTGCTCTGGATTGGTTTAGATCGTATCTCCACAACAGGACATTCTGCGTTAAACTGGGTGTTTTTTTTTTCATCTTGGGAGGGGCTCAAGATACTGCAACTCTCTCTATGCAGGGTTGTGTCAGTCATCACTGCGTCGCCTACAGGTTGTGCAGAACAGCGCAGCCAGGTTCCTGACTGGGACCAGGAAACGGGACCACATCAGTCTGGTTCTGGCCTCCCTGCACTGGCTTCCGGTTTGCTATCGTTCACACTTCAGACTCCTCGTCTTTGTTTATCATTTCTTCCAGGGTGGGGGTCCCCCCTATCTAGCCACACTCCTGAACAGACATTCCCCATCACGCGCTCTGCGCTCCTCTGACCAAGGCCTGCTCGCTGTCCCTCGTTCTAGGTGTCGTACTCACGGGGACCGGGCTTTCCCAGTCCTAGCACCGTCACTCTGGAACCAGTTGCCACCCTCAGTTAGGCTGTCCCCATCTCTGCCAGTCTTTAAGAGTCGCCTAAAAACACACCTCCTCCGCTTGGCGTTTCCAGAACATGTTTGATTTTGGCCCTCTTTTATGTTGAATTTATTTCACAGTTTTCGTTGGTTCACTCTATCCATTGTTTTACACATTTGTCCTGTACCAGAATGTTTCACCTATTTTGTAATTTGAATTGCTTTTATTTTTGACTTATTCAATATATTTACCTTCAACTGAACCATGTTCAGCGCTTTGGCCTTCCTGACAGGGTTGCGGAAGGCGCTTTATAAATAAAGCTTTGATTGATTGGTTGATTAAAGAACTGTTCACATTAGACCAAACGGGTAGATTATTTGGATGTGTACACCGATGTGAGAGGAAAAAAAAGTATGATGGGTTTGGCCATTAATCCCAGAATACAAATCTAAATAGAAGACTGAGCTGTATCTTTACAGATAAACAAACCTCGGTGTCGCATACACCGTGCTCATCCTGTTGCTGTCCAGTGGCCGCTGTTCTGATGCCCTGCTGCTTGTTCGGCTCATTCGAACGCTTAAGAAACAAAAAGCATAAACAACAAAGTACGTTTACAATGTAATTCTGTTGTTTCTTATGGTTTTAAAAGCATGTGTATACACACAAAGCTGGATATTTGGACGATGTAAGCTAAACCTAAACGCTACTTGTCTGCGGCGCTAACGGTCGGAACAATGTAAACACAGTAGCTTACCTCGCTAACAAGCATTAATGCAACTTTGTGAAGTAATGTTAACAGAGATTTACAGCAAGCCACCTTGAAACTAAATCTAAAATAACACGTTAATAATAAATGGTGTGCAGACATTTTGGGAACATTATGAGGTCGCTAACTTTAACGGTTGCCACCGCCGGTTAACAAAAAACGGACATTATAATGTGAAAAACAAGCAGGGACGAGTAATTACACTCGTGGAAAATAAGTCTGAACTCTTACACATAAAAATGGATTAAACTTACCGCTCCATATTCGGTCAGTTTGACGACAGCCACTGTTTACTTATATATAGTATAGCTTGCCCCGCCAAAATATCTCAAATGTTGATGGCAATGACGTCACTGTGGTACGGCGAGCCCTGTAGTTCAAAAGTACAACTTGAAAAAAGCGGAAATTAGCGAAAGAAATTACGGTTTATAACATTTTAGTTGAACAAATGAGGTTTGTAATTCTAAGTCACACTCCTGCTTTTCTGAACCAGCAGAAGCAGACAAAAATAATATAAAAATACTCGCTAAAACATTCGTCATGTTCAAATAAAACGTGTCAGAAAGGGAAACTATTTCATCATAGTTCTAGTAAAAAACAAAACTTTTTCAGGAGGAACACGGATTAGAAACATGTTCATATTATTATTCTGTTAACAATAGCCTCGTCACTCATAAATGTAATAGTTTAGTTCCTCAATTTGCGGTTTAAATCATCGCATGTGCTTTCCCAGCACGTTTGACCCTACCTGATTTCAGCCAGCAGGTGATTAACAGGCTTCTGCAGAGCTTGATGAGCTGCTGTACAGGTGATTCACCCACTGAATCAAGTGTGATGATGGAGAAACAACTAAAACGTGCTGGATGCTGTCAAGATCTTTTCCTTTCCCACCCAGCTGCGAGTTTGAATCATCCACTTGCAAAACAGCATGTCCTAACCCTAAAACAAAGTTTAATTACTCTGTTTAACACGATTTTTATGTTTGTTTTAGGGTTAGGCCATGCTTGTTTGCAAGTGGATGATTGCAGCAATTTTAAAATGTTGTGATTCATTAACCCTTCTGATTCTGATTAGGGTGAGGGTTATTTTTTGAGTGGATGGTTCCAACTCGCAGCTGGATGGAAAAGAAATGGATCTCACAGGGGAACTCCGACCCTCCAGGACCAGGATTGAGAACCACTGCCATTGACTAAAACTACTTGAAAACACACTAGATAGCTGCCCTACTTTCAAAGAAGCTCAAAAATAACACTTTGGTCCCAACCTCTGGAATATTTATGTCTTTTTTTTATGATTCAACATACAAATTTACCAGTCAGATTTCCAGACTGCAGGATTTTGAATCACATATTTAAAAAAAACTATGTGATGCAAAATTATTCAAAATATCCCTCAAACTTTATCTATTGCATTAAGCAGCATTTCCTTTTAATCTCAGTGATCTTGATAAAAAAAAATTGTGGCTTTGCTGGCTTTTTTCCTTCCATTTCAGTCCAACCATTTTCAGAGGAATGTTTTTATTTAAGTCAAATTTATGACCTATGAAGCATTCAGATATAGCAAAGCGCTAAAACTCTAAGGACAATCCTGTTTGTACACAAAACTAATTTGCCTTTTAAATGTAGGTAGTTATATAGTTATGTGCTGTAATTCTGTCTTGTCCTCCACTTGTCCACTTTTCTCTCGTTAGTTCCACCGCGTGCCACAATTTAAAAAAACTTTCCAAAACAAAAGATATTTTAGTTTGAACCAACACACAGCATTGACAGATATTTCATTCACACTGTTAAATTTGAATACATTCAAATGATACAAAAATATCTAGTAAAATTTAATCTATTTATGTAAATTTAATAATTTACAGTCAATGCAGTCGAACGTTTTGTTTCAATATTTTCTTCGTTTGTAAAATGAAAAGTTCAGATTAACACTTTGAGCAGACAAGTGACAAAGAGAAGTAGAAAATTTATTGCAGTATTTGTTCCACCAAAAGGGTATGAGTCCCCTTTTCCTCTTATTACTAAGGTGACCTAATACAACAAAATCTACATTTACAAAATATCCTCCTGCAATAGGCCACATATACTGCATGCGTAGTTCGAAATAGAATAAATTATATTCAGAGGACTCTGCCATTGTACAGCATGAACAAATAAACGTGAACAAAAATAAAAATTCTTATTTTCGTCTTTTTTTTTTTTTTACTTTTTTAGTTTTTTCTCTCAAATGTCTAAAAGCTAAAATGAAAAAAAAAAAACATCAGGGTGCTAGTAGTATAATAAACTCCAAAAAACTATTTAATAAGAACATCAAAAAGACTAATTTCCAACATTCACTTAAGGTTTTATTCTTTTTTTACAGCTTTTTTGTATTCAGAGATATAAACATTTTAGTTTTTTGTAATGTTAAACTATGATACACTGGGAGTAGAAATGAGCGACTAGAATCTGCTGCACAACAGCGAAGGAGCTCCCACAACAATGTTGACAAAACATTTCCCTCCAGGTCTCTTCTCTGATAGCCTTTTAAGGGATAATTTGGGGGAATTATTCCTTTAATGCCTTCAGGATTCGTTCCACTGAACATGTACACAAAGAAAAAAATTAAAAATCCATAAGCAGTCCCTCTAATATAAGTCTTTTGTATCATTTTTGCAAGAATAACTCATCATGTAAAAGTATGTAGTGTCAAATATTCTTGCCCTCCCGTGTTCTTTTAGAAAACAAGGAAGAAGAGGGGCTAGGTAGGAATCCAGTGAAGTTTGGCTGTGTTGTTGGAGGTGACAAGTTGAGGAGGAGGAGCAGGG
>SSNQ01000412.1:1739936-1764338 GCA_006942095.1 Nothobranchius kuhntae
AAAAAAAAAAAAAAAAAACAGGAGCCATTAGCTAGCTCCTCCTTCCCGTGCGGCGTATAGTGAGCGTAAAGTCTGTACAACTTTGTTGCTCAGTTTGTGGTTGCTGGTCAGGGCGATCTTCTTGTAAATGATGTCTGACTCCTTAATAGTGTCCACCCAAGGCACCTGTTTGCGTCCATCGCGTTTCTTGGCCTCTGCCCAGGGCCCCGAGTAGGAGCCTGCCATCCAGTGGATGTTGTATCCGTTGGAGGTTCTCTGTATGACTCGAGCTATCTGCGGTCGGTCTTTGTATTTGGGGCAGCAGAGAGCGATCACGTCCATGGCGTCCACCGTCTCACTCATTCGGCCTGGATCCGAGGAATCACCCGCTCGCCTCGACTTCCGAGAAGACTGGAAAGAAAAATAAATAAATAAACGAAGCGGCATTAATTTCCACTCACGGTTTTAAACCACAACTATTACAGTGTGTGAAAGTCTATTCAGCTCACCCCTGGGGTTCTTTCGTCGATGTCGCTATCATCATCATCAGTTTCTGGTCCTGCCTGATTGCGCGGACTAGGTCCCGACAAGGGGCCGGGGCCTCCTAATAGGGCGTTTATGGCTTTGTTTCTGATGTTGGCGCTGGCAGATGCTTCTCCCTCCTCATCCTCTTCATCTGGATCCAGATGTTCCATCAGGATCTTGAACTACAAGCATAAAAAAACTTATTAACAACACAAACCAATCGGCAGTGACATCTGAAAAGTACATATGTGTAAATTAAACCAGGAGAAATTGAAAAGAGAAACGTTTAAGTAAGTTAATGTTACTGCTGGCACAATGACTGATTATTACAAACTAACATAACTACAAGAATCATTTGATGAAGCTTTACTCCTTACATCAAGGTACTGCCTGACTATCCGCCGTTTCACATCCTCACTCAGGGAGGCGTTGGCCATGTTGTTTGAGATGAAGTCCATGGTTTGTCGTGGGTTGAAGTTAATGTTGCTTTTTCTGTTCACGGCCTTGTCGTACACCTTGGCTGACTCGGTGGGAGAGTACTTCTGGATTTTACTGTTCAAAGAGAGGATTGGGTTTTCAAGAGATATTGAACTGGTCAAAAGTTTCCAAACTGACTCAAGATGGAGCCTGTAGGAGAGACTGGGTCTCCTTTAAACGACAAAGTTTGCAGTTAAACCAAATAAAAGGTGTTACTTGTTTTGCATTTTCTATAAGCCATCATGCATGACGACAGTAATCGCTGCCACACCTGTAAGATCTGCTTTACAGGACAATACTAAAGACATCAATCACCATGTTGAATCCAAGCGTTGTGGTATTTTAGGTCGTGTTTCCCCAGAGTAGTACATAGGTAAAAGTACAATTACCCAACATGGTTTCTTAGTTATTGAAGTAAATCACGTCATTAAAATTGTACCTTTGGTAAAATGAGCCACAGCTCTATAAAATCTACTGCTTCTTAGAGCAAAACAGATTTTCCTGAGAGCAGTCTAAAAGATAAAGGATGAATAACACATGTGGACCAATTTATATGGATAATCCAGTTGGATTGGGGTAGTTTCTAATCCCAGCTTTCCACCGGATGCGTGAGCAACGCTTAACGTAATAAACGCGTTTTCCCCCTGAGCTCAGCAGCCCGTCTCTCCCCTCCCAACAGCAGAAAAACATTTCCATGCATCTGGTCCCACATCACAAAATTACCTAAGAAATGCAAGACGACGCGTGATTTCGGCATTTTATGCACTAACAAGCAAGGAGAAAGATGGCAGCATCTAAAAAGGTTGTTTTTTTTTCTGTTCACCTCGACTATGAAGGTTTCACTGGAAATTACGTACTTCTTTTTACTAGTTAAGCAATGGAAATCTGCACATGGCTTTTAATTTGAAAATATCTGGACGTTTACACAGCTTTTGTGTTTGACTTCCTGTCTGACCTGATTTAAAACTGCTGAACTTGATGCGTTCTGGAAGCGTAACACTACACAATGCTTCTGCATCCGCTGGAAAGGCTTGGCAACATTATGAACTCATACAGAGTGAGGCTTATATATGAGAATCCCACAGGGCGGAGAACACTAAATGCTACACCCACTGAACGCGCTTCCAAGAAATCTCACCTGTCAGAGAAGCCATATTGGTTCTTTAGATGTTGTTTGAGCACAAGCAGAAGTAGAATTCCCTGAACAGCGTTGGCAAAGTCCAAAAGACCAGTGGGATTGTCTGGAATCAGCCTCATTACTTTGTCCACATCCTCCACGTCCAAATCATCCAGATCAGATTCAGACTCAGAGCTGTCGGAGTCTCTAACAGCTTTTCTCATCTTTTTTGGCCGTCGTACAACATCCTCCTCATCATCATTTTCATTGTCCTCACTGTTGCCGTTTTCTTCATCATCACTTCTGGGAAAGTCACAGTTCGTCTTTTCCTCTTCATCTTCCCCATCAGACACGTTTTTCCACTGCTTCACCTTCTTTTCCTTGCGCCTCGGCTCCTTTAGTAGAAGCTAACGAGACAAAATCCGTTAGTCAATCAGTTCCAATAAAATTTATGCCAGCTGACGGTGATGATGTGGGCCATCATACCTCTCTGAAGGTTTGTAACAGGTTGCTGCCAGATACAGAGAGTGTGATGTCTATGTGGTGCATGATGAAGAGAGGCTCTTCCTGACTCTGGTATGGAAAACAAGCCAGGTTGTCTGCGATAAACAGCAGCATGTTCACTTCTATCTTCTGCAGAAAAGGAAATAAAAAAGACGTCAGTGCCAAACTTTACACAAACCATTAAAGACAACAAGTTTATGCAGGGTATCTGCAGGTTTAAGGGAGCCAAATGCAAGACTTTTTAAGACCTTTTTAAGGCCACTTTGACCAAATTTAAGCTATTTTTTAAATTAAATTTAAGCTATAATTTCCAGCTGTTGCCTGGAACCGGTGCTAACCACGTCGCGAACGTGGGATTAGCCATCCAGTTACCATTAAACTTGCACTTCCCCATGGCGCAAGCTCCCACTAGCTTAACCAGCTAATGTGCTCATCTAAAAATAGCCCCCTTTCACAACCAACTGACTGCGTACGGTTCCGCTTACATCATACACAAAAAATACTGAACACTAAATAGAAATTCACGAAAATTTTACAGAAATAAAAGAATCTTGTTTATTGGGTCTTTGGTAATTTAAGACCTTTGGAAACCGTATTTAAGGATTATTTGTCATTTTTAAGGATTTTTAAGGCCTTAAATTTGGAAAAGCAAATTTAAGACTTTTTAAGGACCCGCGGATACCCTGTTATGAATATAATTCATGTTGAAATACAGTTAAAAAAGGCAGATGACACCATGACATTTTCAGACTGACAAGTGTGCAGGTTGACTCACAGCACTGTCGTCAAAGAGGTTCAGTAAAGAGATGAGAAAAGCCCTCCGATGCTGCCTGTTCCCCCGGATCATCGAGTAGAGGTGGGAGCAGAGCGCCGAGTGGGTCTCATCCTGTCTGAAGCCTCTTATTACGGCTCTGCGAGATGAAGCAATGGCTTGCTGCAAACTGTAGGACATCTTCATCCCAGCGACCGCCTTCATCTGCATGATGACATTAAAGTTTCAAAGCTTCCATCGTCCAAGCTAGGCTTTAAATCTGAAAGGAAACACTGAACACCAGCTCACATGGATGAAACCTGTGTATTTCTTGTCGATCTCAACCAGCTGTTGGTCAGCTTTGTTTCTCATGCTGGGCTCCGGGTCAGTTCCCATAGCAATGAGGTAGGGTACACACTGCACAGACACATTACAAAACGTTTCATTCACATGCATCTGCTAGTGTTCCAATACATGAAACGATACATAAGCACTGCTTACTCACCAGATTTTTGTGAATATAGAACATCAATAAAAAAACAAAAGAAAAGAAAAGAATCGTAGGGAATAGATGTTGCTTTAAAGAGACTAAAACGAGTTTGGGGTTTTCAGCTCTTACCTGAACGGGATGGATGAGACCCTGGTTGAGTGTGAGAGCGATGACGTTGAGAGCAAAGTGCCGTACACCGGACTGGTTGTGAAAGAATGCCTCCAACACCTGTTTTAGATAAAGCTGCATAATGGAGCTGCTCATCCCTGAAGAAATGTCTCCCATCTCTTTCAGATCCTCTTGTTTGGACAGTTTCTTCCCTAAAAGACACAAAGTTAAAGGTGTTAATCATCATGTTTTATTTATTAGCCTTCAAGGAGGGCGACAGGGAATTATTGAGGAGAAGCAACTGAAGATGAAGATCAGAGACAGCAAGGAGGCATACAGGAAGAAGCTGGAGATCCTTCCTGCCAACAGCCATTGTAATATACAACAACTCTTTGACGACTTGATTATTATTATTATTATTATTATTATTAATATTATCCTGAGCTACTAAAGCAATCAATTTCCCCCTGGGATTAATAAAGTATTTTTGAATTTGAATTGAATTGAACTTACCACAAAGTACCCTTAAGCTAAGTTGGCAGTAAATCATAAATTGTACAGTATCTATGTTTACATGTGCCAAATTTCCCCTTTCTGATTAAAATCTTAGTTGATTGGAAATCCCAAATCTCTGTTTATATGGACACTACGTGAAATGATCCGATCATGCCGTGAGTATGCAAACACCAAGCATTCAGTCAGATTAATTAGGTTGAGCATGCACAGAGGTCTTTCCCAGAAAAAAAATTGTAAACAAACATCATCTTGTCCGCACGTCTTTCCCCTCACATTGTTATTCTCTAGCCATTATGGACCTTTTTCGCATTTTTATCTGTATGCTTTTGTTTTTACTGATCACTATAACTACCCTTCAGGCTCAGCGGTACGTAACACTACTGCTCCTCCGCCATGGGGGGGGAGAGCAGGATAACTTCTGTTTACCTCCCGCCATGTTTTCGACTTGTCCTGAGCGGCTGCAAAGGCGGAAGGACTTCACGTGAAGTTACACACATGCGCAGTGGGAATAGTTTTACTGCAAGAATCTGAATGAGTGTGTACATGGACGTCAATCGGAATGATGATCGGACAAAACAGCCTCTTTCAATCGGAATGGAATTTCATTCCCGTTGGGCCGTATCAGATCAAAATATTCCAATTGACACATTTACATGAAGAATTTTTGATCTGGTAGGGCGTTCATTCCGATTACTTGTGCTCATGTAAACGTAGCTAATGATGGACACCGACCACAACAGCTTTTCTTACACTCTCTGTCTGCTTCCTGCATCCGCGTGTCTTCCTCCTGGAGATATGTCTGGAGGTTTTTGAGGATCTGAATTTTGAGGTTGATTGTGGAGGCGCTGTCAGCCAGGATGCCATTGTACAAGGACTTCACCTCAGGCACAAACATCTGGCTGGGATGCATGATCACAAGGAAACCTGCAGGAGGACAGCAGAGATTTAAATGTATGAAAAGAAGCAATGCAGACTTCCTATATATAGATGTTTATGCGCTGGAGACAGAACTGCTTTCAAAACATTGCTTCTAGTGAACTTCATTCATCCAGCAGCTCAAAGACATTTTAAAAATTAGATGGTTAAAACAAGCCTGACCTAATCACAAATCAAACATAGTTCAAACAGAAGTTTGGGTTAAATATGAAGAATTTCCCCCAAAGCAGGAGCGAAAAACATCCACAGCTTTTAACTAGTGACGAGAGATTAAAACCAACTTCTTACCTAAGCCAATGATGGCTTTGGTCTTGACCTCCTCTTCCTCGTGTTTGGTGAAGTATAGCAGCAGCTCTAGAACTTTCTCCTTGATAATAACCTGAACACAAAATACAAAAACCCATCTCCATCAAGGTGGTGCTGGAGACTTCAGCTGCAAAAACATTTTCTTAAGATTAAAAAAAAATGCATTGAGTCTTGACTCTGAAACTACTAATTGGATTAAAAATCACAAAACTCAGTTTAAAACAATTTTTTTATTTTAAAAATGTTGTTCTACCTTGTTGGGACCTTTAAACTCTTCCTGATCAAAATCAAAGTGTCGAGCCAGGGCACCCACGGTGAACAGAGACCGCAGCAGAAAAGGTTTGTTTGCTACCAATGTTGTGCTGTTAGGATCCTCTTGATGCTGAATCTTGAGTTTGTTAAGGGCACCTGGAAGAAAAGTTGGAAGTTTCGTCAGTCAGTCAGCTTCTGTCAGGTCTTCTGCACCACTAATGCCACAGGAACTACCACCAGTTAAAGATGGGTCTCATTAATAAAGCTGATCAAAATTAGCTTTTTTTTTTTTATCTCACCGTAGAATTTGTTGAAGCAAGCCCACACAAACTTGTGGTTGTGTGTGACTTTGTTTACAACCGCTCCCAGACAGCTGACGCAGTGCTGGACCACCTGATGACGAGCAAGAAAACCATCAGATCACCCCCCCCAAGACACTGGGTGTTTTATTGCAGAGCCACTGCAACACACCGTCATGCCATATTTAAAGATGAGTTTCATGAGGTCTTCTTCAATCGTGGCAAGGAACGTTTCACTCGGGTGCTCCATCAGAGGCACCACAAGCTCCAGGATCTTTGCCACGTTACAAATAACCATGAAGTCATTGGCAGTCTGCAAGAAAAACAAGAATGCAACTTACTGACCTAAATGCACAGATCAAACAGAACAAATCAAAAACGGATTACTGCAACTTACGTTGCACTTTGTGGTCAGGTAGGGCTGCATGGTCATGGCATGTTTGACCATGAGCTGGGCTCGGATCTTGCTAAACAAGTACAAGGTGGTGATGCACGACACCAGCCGTGTCGAGTTTACCCCTTTGTTTTCTACAGAAACAGGATCATTCAAACAATCACAAATAATGCACAGAACAACTAAAGAGGTTGTCAAATGAAAACCTGCTTACCTGCAAGAGACTCTTCATATTTGAGGATGTGTTCCACCAGGTTGTCGACTAGTTGAACACAAGCCTTTTTAGCTGGCTTATATGAAGCATCTTCTTCTGACTTAAGAAGCTGCAGCAGGATAAATGATGTTAGTTTTACTCCTTTAGTTAAATGAACCGATGCTCACACTGACCAGTTAAACAATAGGAAACACTTACGTTCTGGAGAAGCTGTTCAAACCAGTCATAGCCAGTGTCTCGACATGCTGCCACCTGATAAGTTAGCAGATGTGTAAATAAACCGGATGGCAAAACTTACTTTTAAATTAAGAGTCAATTATTAATCAGAAATAATGCTTTTTTAAAATGATTAAACATACAACAAACGACTCAGTTGGACTTACGACATCAGTGATGTTGAGAATCTTTCTGGTCATAGTCTCTTTGTCATGAGCTGGAGTCGGAGTAAACCACAACTTCTGGAATGTCTCATTCACCAGTTTCTGAGAGGATTTCACACATATGGGTTATGTTTGTAAATAAAATGCTGCAGTCCAGCCAAAATGATCCAAAAGCAACAGCCAGCAGAGATGCAACTGATTCATACCTTGATGCCTTCCTCGTCATTGACCCTACGGATCATCTTCACACACATCTCAGTGACCTTACTGAAGGTCGGCTGCTCCAGACAGATGTCTCTGAGAATCTTGATCACCCGCTTTCTCACACTGATGCCGGTGTCCTGTACACCAAAACAATTCAGCTTACAAACACACAGACCTGTGGTGCATCACAGCAAAGACCAGGCTTCTGTTTTCATTTCTATAAACAGAAGCACAACCTCTGATTTGCCACCAGATGGCAGCACAAGACTGTAATGAAGAATGAACTTCACATGACCCTGCTTCTCATCTCCATGACAACAGACACAACAAAGTCAACATGCTGACTTATCAGGTGATAACTTAGGTTTTAAAGTTGCTGTTAATTTAACATTTCATTATGGATTGCTTTAATAACCAGAGCAAACATCACAGCCCTGTGCTGATAGGGATGTTTTTAAATTCTGTTCTGAGGAAGCGAAACTAAAAACACTTTAAGGAGCTTTTCTCCTCAACCCCAAAGTGCTTCTGTGTGAGTCAAGATCATTCTGCAGGTGTAGAAACTCACTTCAAAAGAACAAAACTGTCATTTTAAAGTGTCAAAGGGAAGGAAATAAAAAGAGATTTCAGATGCCTGAGAAGAGCTTGTCAACAATCCAAAATGTGCACAATAAAAGGAAATGACTAAACATTTAAAAAAATAGACTAAATGACCACAGGAGATATGAGATGGAATGGGAAAAACTCACAGATTTACACAATAACAAACAAGAATGCAGACGTAATTAAAGAATATTTCCTCAAAATGTAAAATATCAAATCAAGATCAGGGGACAGAACTTCATTTGACCAAATATATTAAATATAATTTCACCATCAGGAATCTCCGCTAGCAAACCATTATGCTGAACTCTGAACTAAAATCACATCTAATCCTTTAGCGCAGGGGTCCTCAATTGCAGGTCTCTAGGAGGAATGAATGCTGGGGGGGGGGCACCTGAATCAGGAAGTACGAGTCAGCTTGAGGAGAAAGTAGCTTCAGACTAGAGAAAGATTTAGTCTTATTTCCTGATATTTGGATATCTCTCATCTGATTGGCTAACAGCAACGTGACTCCACCACTGATTCTCTTTGCTTTGCAACACTGATGTTTTATCTCAACAGATAACGCAAGTTTGGGGGAGTTCTGCTGTGTGGTGGAGTTGTGAATGCTAACGGTTAGCTTCTACTAGCGGATACGTTCTCAGCGGTTTCCTGTTCCCTAAAGCAACAACAGCCTTCCTCATCATGAGTTAAGATGGGTGAGTCCATGAATGCTAAGTGACAGTGTGATGTGGTGTGTGTAGGTTTGTCAGGATTTTCAAATCCTAGAGTTCAGAAGCTATTGCAGAAGATAGGTGTAGGAGACTATTTTCATGTTCAGCTTAGGGCTGAACGACTTTGGAAAATAATCTGTGATTTTCTTCTTCAATATTGCAATTGCGATTTAATTCAAGAATACTTTATTAAGGGGCTGTTCTCATATTTTTCAACTAATGGAAGCAAAAAAAATCCATGTAACTTGTACTGAATATAAACAAGTTTATGTATCTACATATTTATCTACATATATCAACACGTTTATTTGTCTACATATACATAAACACTCACAAGTAAAGACAATGTTTGTATTTGAAGGAGCAATGCTTTGCAGCCTGGAGCACATGCAAGTGACGAATTATAATCAGACATAACCATTAAAAATATTTTTTCGGTGATCCACACCCTTAAAAATAATCATGAAAGTGAAAAAGCAAATTACCAGAATCCTCTCAATGAGCATGTCGTAGTACTGCTCTGTCAGCTGGGGTCTGCTGAGCACAAACCTGCCCAGCAGCTCCACAGCTGCCTCTCGCACACTGGTGGAGTTGTCCATCAGACGCCCATGAACGCCTCTCTGCATGTCGGACTATACAAACAGAAAGATCAAAGTCACGTAAACAACGCAAGATAAAACTGTAATAACAAAAACAGCCAGGACAAGTAAAGAACCTTTGTCCCGGTGGAGACAGACTTACCCTTGCCAGGATGCTGGGGTCTACCGCGACAACCTCAGACAGACACTTCATGGCTTTAGTCCTCACAGCGATGGCACTTTCCCCAAGAACTCGCAAGATCTGTCAAACAAACGGAGCACTTTATGAGTTTAAATGGTTAAAAACACACCTATTATCTGTTTTTCACCATGAATCTTTTTATGAGAACCATTCACATTTTAGCTACGACCATCGTGTATCATTCAAATGAATTACAGTGAGAAAATTCCAGTTTTACCTGTGTTAAATAAATATCAAAGCTCTGGGCAAACGGCCTCATGGAGGCCAAATAACGCACAATCAGACAGGAGTCGTCATAGTCCACAGTATCGGAGTTCAATCTGAGAGGAAGGAAAACAGAAGTTTCACTTCAACAAATGTGTCTGCACTGGGAAAATCCACGTCTTTCAGAGGAAAACCAAAAGAAAAAATAAGAGGAAAAGGAGTGAAACTGCAAACCTACAGAGGCACAATACTTACTTTAGTGTGGTGAAATGAGTCGGCGTCGTCTTGATTATGTTGCGCAGAAACTTCTTGCGCTTCTCTGCACGCTGCATTATCTCACCGGTAGTCTCCATTTCTTTAGCATGCTGCGGTCCATCTGACGAGTCCTCGTCCTTCGGGTTCTGGTTCCTCATGGACTTCTCGGCCTCTGTCGTAGCATCGCGAAACCACTGGGCAACGTAAAACTTTCTAGAAAACTAAAAGACGAGAGATGTCTGTGTGTCAGATTAAATATTTCCACAAAAAACACAATCCGATCACAATAAGAATTAAATGTTGGAACAGTTTCACCAGTTTATATCATAGTAGGCTCTTCATTTGTTGTGTTATGCTTACAGTGTTCGAAAATCTTAATATTTAAAAAATGCAAAGGGATTTCAAACTTAAATTATAGTCTGATGCAAACCTACCACAAGTGAGGGGTCTGTCTCAGCGTTCTCCTCCAGATAGTCCAGCAGAGCCTTCTGCAGCTGCTGGGTCTCGTCACTGCCTGGAAACTAGAAAATCACAAATGTTTCATTTAGGGATACACCGATCAGGTTTTTTGCTGCCGATCACCGATACCGATATCAAAGAATGCTGATCACCGATACCGATCACGTGGATTGGCCAGAAATTTTCTACAACATTATAATGAGTGCTACAAACTACATAATCTGGGAATAAAGGAAATGTAACCTAATCTAAAATGGTCTGGCTGATCGGTCTGCTTTGATCTATTTTAAAAACTCCGATCAAAACCGATAGGGGCGCTATCGGCCGATTGGGATCAAATGCCGATCCATCGGTGCATCCCTAGTTTCATTAGACACAAAGTTTAGTTAGAGCCAGGAGGAGAAAACATGGCTTGTCCCGCTCCCTGCAGTACATCCTGGTGTGTATGGGATTAAATTAAATGTAACCTAATCTAAAATGGTCTGGCTGATCGGTCTGCTTTGATCTATTTTAAAAACTCCGATCAAAACCGATAGGGGCGCTATCGGCCGATTGGGATCAAATGCCGATCCATCGGTGCATCCCTAGTTTCATTAGACACAAAGTTTAGTTAGAGCCAGGAGGAGAAAACATGGCTTGTCCCGCTCCCTGCAGTACATCCTGGTGTGTATTTAATAGGGGGTGTGCCGGTACGCCTGACATTCCGGTTCGGTACATACCTTGGCTTAATATTACGGTTCGGTACGTTTTCGGTACAGTAAAAAAATTAAAAACGCTTTTCTGTTGTGTAAACAGTAAATTCTTTATTTACATTTAAGCTGAACATTTACTTGCATTGCATTCTGCGAGATATTCCCAGTAAATGAAAATTACCATATATAATGTTTAACATAAAAATATATACTGGTTTCAATATTTTATTATTGGAAAAATGCAGCATCAACATTTGACTTGCTCTTTATAAATAAAAGTGCAACTGAAAGAGCCGGCTTAACTACTGAAATAAAGAATTATTTTGTGCATACAAGCAAAACTTTAAGAATTTTTAAAGTGCAACTATTCTTATAATCTCTTGCAAACATATAGTCTGAGAAAAAATAAGATAAAAAAAATAAATATATGCAAGTTTAAATATTTATTTAGGAATCTGCAAGATGATTATTGTGCTGGTTTATTTGAAGAAATTAAAGTGTAAATGAAGGAACTAACGGAATTATTCAGATTGAAATAGGTTAACAAAAACATTCTGCAACATTAGGAGTTCCAGCTTGTTGCCTTTTTAGGTTCACTCAACCTTCATGTTTTTTGCCAGAAATTAGTCCACATTGTCTGCAGAAAGGGCAGATCTGTTGGCTGTTACGATATCTCCAGCAGTAGAAAAAACCCTCTCGCTGGGGACAGAGGACGCTCGTATGGCAAGGTAGCATTTTGCTAGCTTGGCAATGTGGGGACACATGTGTTCTTTGCTACATATCTCACCGGGAAGCCGTAGTGTTCCCAAACAGGAGACTTTAATGACAACGGTGGATATTCGAGCTCTTCCTCTCCCGAGTCGCTTGACATAACTTCTGCGGCGATCCACCATGTGTTTAGTTAGCATGCTGTAGGTTAATGTGCAACGCAATTAGAGCAGAAACTCGGACCGACAGGGGCGTACCGACACATTCGAATACACAGGGGCGTACCGGCCCACCCCTAGTATTTAACCCACATCACTTCAGCCATTCACATCAAATCACTTTCTTCTGCTGCTTCAGGGTTAATTAAGCCTCGATTCCACCGCCGGGTTTGGGATGACGCGGAGCAGGTCACCATCAGCCCATGTGGACTGGTAGGGGTCTGCAATTCCAGGGGAGCGTTTCAACCACAGTTTGGGCTCTTACTTGGCAGGCGGGGGTAAACATAACCGTCATTAAAAAGTTGTCCAACTATTCAGTATTTTTGTTCTGCAATGAATGGCTGCAGAGCTACAGATAAAACAAAGTCCTACCAACAGGCTCCACATGTGACTGGAGATCGCTGAGCACAGGCCTGTCTGCTAGTCTGTGGCTACAAATAGCATCTAGCTCCATGTATTTTTCCCATTTCCACTCCAGCTGTTTCTGTCCTTAAAATTTCGATACTCTGCTTTTTAATTTCTTCAGTTTATTCCAACATCCACTCGAACCCTACAGCCTCCATTAGAGGAGAAATTTCTTTAAAAACTTGTATTCCTTAGCGATCCGTCTTGCTCTCCTGAGTGTGAACTCTCATGAAGATGGAGAGGAATGTATGGAGCTCTGAAGCTGGCATTTCACACACGTGTTCAACTAATGAAAATACAAATGACGGAACCCTGAGGTTTCTTTTGCTTGTTGCAAGTAGTGACATATTTCTGTCCCCCAGTCAATGGACTGTGTTGTCACTCCGCCCTAGCTGTACGGCTTCACAAAGATTTGGACCTACAACAGAAGGGAGCCACAAAAGTGCCGGTAGTGGTGCTGTCCGGGTCGGTTTTACAATCAGGACAGAAAAATGAGCAAGCCGGCCCTCCCGTCTCAGCCCAAACCCGGCGGTGGAACCGAACTATTAATAAACCTTCATTTTTGAAAACTGTTCTTCATTGTACAGTCTAACCACCACAATTAAAAACTGGTCCAATTCTTTTGTTCAGCCTGTTTGGATGTTGCAGCTGATTGTTAAACGTGCTAAAGTCAAACTCTCTACCTCTTGCAGGATACGATCGATGGATCTCTGGTCCATCTTGCTTGTGACTGCATCCTTCCTTAGACGAGCCGCCACTGTGCCAAGGTAGTCTAGCGAAGCAACTCTCAGAGCCATTTCTGTCTGTTTGTTACTGAACTGGTGCACCTGGAAGAGACAATAGAAGATTTAAAGACAACTTATGTCAAGACTTTCCTTTTTTCTTGCAAACTAATAAAAAACATATAATGACTGTTTAAAATGTGTCAAATTTACAAAGAAGACAATTCGTACAGAAAAAAATTGTTTTACAAACTCCTATTAGAAACATGTTGGTTCCATTTCAACCTCATAGAAAGGACTTAATCATACTAACCAGCAGTCTACCGAGCAGACTGAGCAGCAGCTCTGCAGCAGGCCACTCTGGTTTATTTACAGTAGACAGGAGGTCCTGGACAAAGTTCTCAAATAATGGCCGATAATCTTCTTCTCCCTGCTTGCTGCCACACCTGAAGGCGGAGAAAGTGGTAAAAAGCAGCCGAAGGAAAAGGGTGACGAGTGATAACCAAAAGTTTTAGAGCAAACACTCAAAAAAAGTCCCCAGGGGCACCCTGTGGGGGATGCTCCAGGAGTATGGGGTGGGTGGCTTTCTGTTAAGGGCCATCCAGTCTTAGGTGTGTTCTCGCTGTGTCGTATCTCTAATTCCATGCTGTAGTTCTTTTTTAAAACACAGCAGTTTTGTTTACCTGTTTTCCCGCTACGTTTCGTTTGCGGCTGCAGCCTGAGGAAGTTTGCAGCCGCAAACGAAACGTAGCGGGAAAACAGGTAAACAAAACTGCTGTGTTTTAAAAAAGAACTACAGCATGGCCATCCAGTGCCTTTACCAGAGGAGCGTGAGTTTGGTCCACATAGCCGGTAGTAAGTCGGACCTGTTCCCGGTGAGGGTTGGACTCCGCCAGAGCTGCCCTTTGTCACCGGTTCTGTTCATTACCTTTATGGACAGAATTTCTAGGCGCAGCCGTGGTGTGGAGTGTGTCGAGTTTGGTGGCAGGAGAATCTCGTCTCTGCTTTTTGCGGATGATGTGGTCCTCCTAGCTTCATCCAGCTCTGACCTTCAGCTCTTGCTGGGTAGGTTCGTGGCCGAGTGTGAAGCGGCTGGGATGAGGATCAGCACCTCCAAATCTGAGACCATGGTTCTCGACCGGAAAAGGGTGGCTTGCCAACTCCGGGTCGGGAGAGAGGTCCTACCTCAAGTGGAGGAGTTTAAGTATCTCGGGGTCTTGTTCACGAGTGAGGGTAGGAGGGATCGGGAGATCGACAGGCGGATTAGTTCGGCGTCTGCAGTGATGTGGACGCTGAGCCGATCTGTCGTGGTGAAGAGGGAGCTGAGCCAGAAAGCCAGGCTCTCGATTTACCGGTCGATCTACGTCCCAATCCTCACCTATGGTCATGAGCTTTGGGTAATGACCGAAAGAACGAGATCGCAGATACAAGAGGCCGAAACGAGTTTCCTCCGTAGGGTGGCCGGGCTCAGCCTTGGAGATAGGGTGAGGAGCTCGGACATTCGGGAGGGACTCGGAGTAGAACCGCTGCTCCTCTGGATCGAAAGGAGTCAGATGAGGTGGTTTGGGCATCTGGTCAGGATGCCTCCTGGACGCCTCCCTGGGGAGGTGTTTCGGGCATGTCCTGCCGGCAGGAGGCCCCCGGGTCGACCCAGGACACGTTGGAGAGGTTACATCTCCAATCTGGTCCGGGAACGCCTTGGGGTCCTGCCGGAGGAGCTGGTGGAGGTGGCCGGGGAGAGGACGGTCTGGAGCTCCCTAGTTGGGATGCTGCCCCCGCGACCCGGATCCAGATAAGCGGAGGAAGACGACGACGACGACGACATTCAAAAAAAGTTAAGGATCAAGCAGTAATTACTTTTTGAGGAAGACTGAGAGGAAGTTTTGTGCTGTTCTCATTGCAGTCTCGTACGAGTTGGTTATCAAGACATCCTGATCCACCTAAAAACACAAAAGTCATTCTTGTAAACACGTTTCTCAAGAAACATTTACTTACGCAGTCTTTACGTGTTTTCACACTTACCTTCGAATCATACTCTTCAAAAACATCCTTGTCGTTGGGGAGATGGACCACACACTGGATCAGCTGGAGCACCAGAGCAGTCACCATCTGGATGTACATGGGTTCTCCATCCTGGTCTGAGCTGTTCAGTCTGAAACACAAAGGTTTACAGTCAGAAGCTGTGTGTTATAAATAAAACAAAGAACGATTGTAAATCTGAGACAATAAACATTTAAGAAGCTACCTGAAGTTTCTAAGAGAGCGTTTGCTGGTAGGAAGTCTTGCTAAAGAGGTAAAGATCTCCTCCAAGATAAGCTGCCGATGCTTCTCATAACGTGAGAACACCTGGAGAGACCAGAAATAATGCATGCTTTCCAACAACAACCAAACAGAACAATCCACTCAAGTGTTTTTATGTCAACACTCACCGCTGTGACGAGCTTAATGGCACACAACTGCAGCTCGCTCACATTCTCCACAAAAAATGGAGTGATACCCATGGAAGACACCTGTAAAACACAAAAAGAGATGAATTAAGACCCGGTCTACGTGAGTTACTAGAAAGATGACACTGGTTTTATTGTTACCTGGAGGATGGTTGTGTCTGTGAGGAGCTGGATTTCCAGGAGCTCTGAGATGTTGCTGACGATGTCACACACTTTGTTGTACAACATCACGATGACGCGCTGCTTATGGGTGGAGCATTTTGCACGTTTTGCCCTAGAGCTCAACATGCCACCTGGACAAATAAAAAAAATAACATAAAAAGTTTACAAATTTTTCTCATTTTCTCAATGCTATTCTTTCCATTAAAGCCACACCATGCAACTTTCTCATGTTTTTACATAATTTTCTTCAGCCAGTATGTGCTAAAATGACCCTTTACAGGGTAAATGAAATGTCACTCAGACCTCACCGCACCCTGTGGTCAGAATAACGCACTTGCAACTTCAGAGTGCCGGTCCCTGTTGGACTTAGCTAGTTTTCCATGAGCACTACTCAGCCTGAAACAGCTCTGTACAGCGTGGTTCGAGTCAGCCCATCTGAGTGTAGTTTTGTTTCCAGGCCAGCTCCACGATGGAAAGTGGGTGAGCCCGTCATGGGTGCAAGGGGGGGGACTTGCAGAGGGAGGGGGTGCATGCGATTTTTACTCCTGACAAAATAGCATGAGGTGATCAGTAAACAGTGCAAGGTAGAGATGCACTGAAATGCAAATCCTTGGTCGAAACGCCAAAATAAATTATGTCAATAATCAGAACCATTGAATTTATGGCTACAAAAAATAAAATATTCATACAAATATTATAAAAGTACAGGCTTAGACCTGAAAAGCCTACTGAGTACTATAAAATTAACCCTTTAAGCACCAAAGTTGCAATATTGCATTTAACGAGCCACAGCTGCAAATATAAACCCTCATGAAGTTATTACTTTACGTTAGAAGATAGCGGAGATGTGTAACTTCAATCTGAGCAATACTTTTGGGTGTTTCTACTGAAATTTTCTGAGTTTATAGAGTTTGAAAACTGCCCCCGTTGGGAGAGGCTCCCGACACAGGCGAGGAGCGGAGTGGAGCTCACAGAGGGCGAATTTTATTATTTATTGCGAGAAGAAACTTATAACGCTGACAGGTTTGTTCACTGTTGACAAAGTTCTTTGCCTGGTAATGGCTGACTAACAAACAATATTCACCCTCTGATGAAGATATTCACTCGTCCAGTGAGAAAGAAAGTGGCGTTGCAGCTGCGCAGCATCAGCAGAGTCTATGCTTTGTGAGAGTAAACACACTTCACACACAATCCAAAGCTTACTTCACCGTGTTCAGGACATGGTGGGAGTAGAAAGGATGGCAGACGCGGTAGATGTGAAATTGACAGTAAAATATGCGTCACATAATTGATATGAATATTCCAGCAATCATAAAAAGAAAAAACAACATTACTAAAAGGGGAAAACTTTACTTTTGAAATCTGAATGTATGTTTTTTATTAAAGGGACTTTACGGACTTTTGAATTTTTATGCTCGCGATTGCCCCCTCCGGCCAAAAGCGTAATGGCAGCTTCAATAGTAGGCTTGTGCACGAGGCGCTCATGCTGTACGTGCACACACCTTAACGAAAATAACAGCCGAGACAGTCCCGTGTGTGTGTGTGTGGCCCGGAGGACAGACAGGAGAATGCGCAGCTAATTAATTAAATAATTTGGTTCTGTACCTTTCTCTTCAGCACAGCCGACAAAGGTTTATGATGGGTCAGTCCTCCTGCATGCTCAGATCATTCCCTTCCCTTGCTTGAAAAATTGTTCCAAAATGAAACATGAACCCACATCTTTTTTATCTGTGAATTCAATGCCGTTTGGCAAGTCTCAAATAAAAATTTGGGCATCTTACTGTAAAAAAAATATACCATTAATGTAAAAGAGAAACTCTAAATAAACTATGTTCACACCCAGAATCGAACCCAGGTCTTCTACATGAGAGTCAGACATTTTACAAGGTAAGCTACACTCTAGTGACATTCACAGTACCTGTAACTTTTATATCCTCGATGACACCTGAAACAACGTCAAACAAAAGAACGGTTCGGAGCGAAAATGGCTATTTTGTTGCTAATTTGCAGTAAATATCTAGAAGAAAGTTTTACAGAAATTAGCTAAGGGTCCTCAGAAATGTAGCTAGGTTTGTCACTAGGCGTTAGGAACAGCAACAAAGTCGCTGAGTTGCACTGCCTCTCTCTCTGCTGCTAAAGCTACGGATAGCAAATGCTACGGGCTATGCCTGAGCGTGAACGCGCATGAAGCAGCCTGCTCGACCCGAGCACCTCTCTTTTTCTGTGATTTTACAGAAAAACAGGCAATCACAGTAAAAATGCCAGGGCTCATTCTACAGGACCAGGGCATTGCAGGAGAATGAATGAAGAAGACATTTATTATTTCTATACATGTTTTGGCTGTCAAACTTCCATAATGCCCCTTTAAGCAAAGAGCGAGTTGCCCCATGAGGGCGAAGTGAGAAGAAATGATGAAAACGGTCCGTTTTGGCCGAAAACCCAAAATGCACCTTTGGGTCATTTTTGGCTGAAAATGTTCGGCGGCTGAATTTTCAGTGCATCCCTAGTGTAAGGTAACCTCCACAAGTGTAAGGTAATGCTCCACGGAAACACAACTCTGCTCAAAAATGGTGGTGTTGCTGGACATTTAGCTCAGTTTTAGGGATGCACGTTTTCCAGAATTTCTTTAACCGGTTATTAACCCCCCCCCCTTAATGGCTAATAGCAAGTTAACCAGAAACCAAAGGAACCCGAGTCCCCTACATCCATACTCAGTTTTATGGCTTTTTGTCAGACTCTGAACCAGGAAATAGCTGCAGGCAGTGAAGCAGAAGGCATAAAACAGGAACAACCAGTGACTCTGCTCCTATCCAATCAGCAGCCAGAGTCATGATACCGGCCCGACTCAGCCTTGCCAGGTACCTCAATGGAGCAGAGACTAAAAACTGGGGAGAAAGCAGAGGGAAAATACCAAACTTGAGCTGCACCGTTCTGATCTACTTTGAGTAGTGCTCCTGGAAAACTACCTTTAGTCAAAGGGACCCGACATGCCTGGCGCTGCAGTCTGCATCCAGCATGTTTTAGATCATGAACACAGCTGATTTGTTTGATTGAGTGATGAATCACTCCTGTAGACTAATGAAGGCTGAGGAGACATTTCAGCTGTTAGATTAAGGTGTTAAAAAGATGTACACAGCGAGGAGATAAGATTCACTTTTGGTTTCACTAATGGACACTAGGGGGTGCTAAAGGCCAGCCAAACCTTGTTGCACCTTGTTGCACGCCTCTATAAACACAGTTGTAGCGGAGGCAAATTGATGATTTTATCTGTTATGACCACGAAGATGTAATATTCTATATAAATATAAAATATTAACCAGCGAGGTCTTTATTGTAATTATTCAGAAGATTCTAGGATTTAATTCAGAAGATCTAGGTTCTTTGGTTTTTCAGTGATCAACCACACTTCAATCAAATATTAATGTTTTTTGAAACAAAACAGTACTATGGTTACCTCCATGTGGATCCACCCTGTAGACAGGATCATACTGTGGATACAGCGTATTCTGAAGGTGGAACTTGGTGTACTGTAACACCCGCTCTATGACATCTTCTATGTAGACAGCCTTTGGCATGCGTGTTGAGGTCATGATGTTGAGAGCCGTCAGACAGGCATCAGCAGACTTTGTGACTCTCTCCATGATCAAGTCTCTCCAAAGCCGCTCCTCATCCTCAGCATCTTGGTCCTGAAAAACAAACATGATAAATGTACCAGTAATCACCTGCTGATGCCAGGAGGAGCACGATGCAACAGAGAATAAAGTAAACTAAAGAAAACGAGGTAACTCACGTGGTTCATCATCGTAGTGAGCTTGGATCCGTCTTGAATATTCTTCTCTAGGATGTTCAGGAGCTTCACTAACTTGTCTGATGGGATCTAAAATAACAAAAAATAAAGTGCTTTAGGTAACATCACACATAGAAAGGGTCTAAATTCAACTTTTACACCAATAAATACACTATACCCTGCTTGTGATGTTCATGGCCTTGATTTTGGCTGACTCACTGCCCAGCTCATTCAACTGGTGTTTGCCAAGCAGTAGTTCCTGAGGTATCTCGTCATCATCTGCCGCTAGAAATCACAAGAGAAAATGTTAGACCATCTGTAAAGAACTTGAAAAGCAAGTTTCCAGGTAAACAAAGATAATCACCCATGGCGGTAAAATCCACATCCTCCAGATTCTCAAGGATGTTGTCGATGCTTGCTGAGAATCGTTTGAATGTGGACGAGTCCATTAGCTCTTCCTGGGTCAACTTGGGTTCATAAGCTTTCCGTTTCTTTTGCTTCTCCTTCATCTTCATTTTTCGGGCAACTAAATGAGACAAACGTAGCATTAAATGTGACGTTTCTCTTTGAGTGACAGATTAAGAGACTAACGTTTGTCACTTCCAATAGCTACAGTAGCTATAAGAAGGTCCTGACATAACACAATGAATTGTGGGATGTGTCCTCATATAAACAGGTGTGTAATTTGCATGGGTGCCTATGGGTCTGAGTCGCTTCGCTTATCTCAAAGTTGCATTTTCTTCTTCTAAATATGTTCAAAAAGGAAGGAACTAAGCATCCCTGTTGGGGAGGTGCTAATCGGACTTTTGATACCCAGATCACATGTCAGAGGGGACATTTATCCATTTTCCAAGGTCGGGTAAGCTCCACAACCACAAGAAACAGCTGGAAAGAGAAACAGGCCAAGCTAAGGGAAGAAAAAGCAAAACAGTGGCAGTTTTTATGTGGAAAAGTGGATTTCCACAGTGTGGAGCAGATGAAGGAGTACCCATAAATTTGTTCCACACATTTCATCAGAGGAAAAGGGCCTATGTCTGAGAAGTGTGGAGATGTCCAGGAGGTAGCGGTGTAAACAAAGGAGTCCAGCTGAACGCCTCGGCCAAACGGCATCCACACAGACAAAAACAGCTTTAGACCAAAGGTGGGTGGTATGTAAAAAGTAGTGACACAAATAATAAGCTGAGTAAAAAAAAACTTCAGAGAAAATGTTACTTGAGCACTGAGAGTCAAGAGTAACTGAGCATAACATTTAAATCTGGTGTCTGTTGGGTTGTTTTTATAGACGTCCAAAGGGCTCTGTCTGTGTATTTTTCATTAGTAAATGTGGCTTGTTTGCAGAGCATTAGCGCCCAGCAGCCTTGCACGGCGATATCAACTGATGAATATCCTATTAACCACAAGAGACTAGATGCTTTTGCTTTAACCCATCTCAGATGCCCAATCAGAATTAGATTAGTTAAACATTTCCACCCGATTTATTAAACCAGACAACTCAACCAAGATTTAAATAAAAGAAGAGGAAAAATAAGCAAATGACCAGAGCGTACTTTCACTCATGCTGGGAGGTGGTGAATCTTCATCAGAGGAATCGCGGTAGCGGCTTCCCGAGCCTCGTCGGCCGTCTCGATTCCCACTTTTCTGGTGACCCCCTGATCCCCGCCGATCTCTTTCCTCAAACTCCCAGGTTCTGTCTTTGTTTCGCCGGTGACGCTTCCTTGCCGCTGTTGACATTTAATAAAATCAGATCCTTTTACTCAGGAAACTAACAAACAACTGATTCTGCTTCACGCTAAACTGAAAATGTAGTTTGGATCTGATCTTTTACATGTGTGTTAAATCAGCACGATCTACTCACACTCTCCGTTTGCGTCAAAGTCTTCGTCTGAGCTGACCTCCGCGTATTTGGGCTTCTCGTTTACAGTGCTGCGTTTCCTCTTGTTCATCTTTACCCGTTCACACAAAGGCATCGTTGACTCAATCTCCGCCAGCAGCTCTGGAGGAAGCTCTTTCAGAACTGACGGGTCCATACCGCCTAAACACAAGTGAATTTTAAAGTTATTAACCAAATTAGGGATGCACCGATACGATACTGGTATTGGCATCATGTATCGGTAAAAGTTAACTGATACCAGGAACCGATACCAATGCAGTTGCTTGAAAATTGCTTCACTGTAACATGTCATTTCTGTTCAACTAATATTTTAGTTTTGTGATGATTTCCATTCATATATTTTACTTTTTATCTACCTCACAGTCTTTTCCTGTTGAAAGCAGAGAAGAAAATAAAATCTGTATTCCAAATCATTGCATTTTTTGTGTGGGGGTCATAGGGATGGGTACCTTTGACATATGAATCGATCCGGTACTAATTCCCGGCACCTAGGAATCGATACCGGTACTTAACGGTACCAATTTTCGATACTTTTGAGTGTTTAATATTTTAATTCTCTTTTATAATTAGATATATATTTTTGTCAATTTATAACCATATTTGATAAATACCATGATAAATAACATTCAACTGTTTGTATTTTAACATCGTCCTTGTAGTTTTATAAGCTGATAATTAAACTGAAGCAAACATCTTTACTGTGAACTAAATTTACTGTGTATCTTCATTCCTTTTGCAGTCTTTTTTCATTTGATTTTTCCTACTGGGAAGTTAGAATTTCCGAGGAGAAAGCGAACGTACCATTAGCTGATAACAGTGTTGGCAATGGAAGCTAACATATCAAGCTAACATTATCTTTAACAGTTTATTTAACTGCTGGAGCAGATTAAAACGATGATGCCTCACACTTAGATCGTTGTCGCTGGTTTCATCTTCACCCAATCACCCGTCGCATTTAGTAAAGTGAAGCCAAACTTTAGAGCACGTTCATGTTCTTCTAATCGGGAATTCGGAGTTCCGAGGAGAAAGCGAACGCACCATTAGCGAAACGAAAGCTAATATATCAAGCTAATTATATTTACCTACCGGAGCAGATTAAGATGAGGATGTCTCACTTAGATCGTTGTCGCTGGTTTCATCATCACCCAATTACCCATCACATTTACCCCCAAATTCCACTACCTCCGCTCCGGTCCGCCCCCGCCTTCCGCAGCCGCTCGCTTCCGAACTCAATTTTTACTGCTACCCGCTCTACAACGGCTCCGCTCCGGTGCGGAGACCTGAGGGGGGCAAACAAGCATGCGCGGGATTTTCGAGATCTTGAGATACAGTCCGAGCAATAAACGCGGAAGTTAGATCCAAACACCCGTTGTGTGGGAGAAGCATCGGCATGAACTGTTTAATCTGCCCATCATTTGTGTTGAGAGATCAGCAGTAGGGCTGCTCAACTAATCGAATTTTAATCACGATTACGATCTGAGTTTTGAACGATTATAAAAAACAAAACAAGCCGATTATTTGCTCCTCCCGCTTGCGCTGCCCTGAGTTGCAAATGAAGCGCTCCTCCCACAGTGTTGCCAACTTAGCGACTTTGACGCTATTTCTAGCAGCTTCTCAGACCCCCTTCTTGATTTTTTAATCCTAAAAGTACCTAGCGAACATCTCAGAAACATCTCTGGTAACCCTTAGCTACTTTCTGGATAACTGTCGTCAACATTTCCTGCAGGTTAGCTAAACACTCCGCCTGCGCTCCGGACCGTTCTTCAGGACATTAGGAAAGGGAATGATGCAGTGATGTGTCAGTTACTAAAGACAGCTCTCGGAGCCGGCTCCCTGTTGGATTAACCAGAGTGAGTGACACACACACCGCACCTGCGGACTCCTGAGCCGATAAAAACAGCAAAATGTGCGCGTGCGGCGTGCTTAACACACGTGCAGCTTGCCCGATTGCTGTGAGACCGGGGTGGGGGGTGGGGGGTGCAGCTGTGGTTGGGACAATTATTACATTAACTGATGGACTTGTAAATAAATAGTTTAAAAAAAAGGTAGAAATAAGTTCCTCATGCTGATAAATAATAGCTAATCTCTCTGAGGACACGGTGCTAGTGCACTCTCCTACAGCACCTTGACATGACTCAATAAATGTTATGCAACATTTTGTGAACATCAATTTATTTGCGTTTATTTGTTATAAATGCCACTGTATAGTTCTTGCTGTCAGTATTTGCAAGATATTGGTATTTGGGTCTGTACTGGTTAGACTTACATGAGTTAAACCAAGGTCTACAGCCCTTGGGTCATAGACTATGAGCTATAAGTATATTGGTCTTTTTATACTGGGAATCAGGAGTTATTTTAGTGATCATGTTGTTTCTTATTTTTGTCCTGATTGTGCCCTGAGCAATTTTATGACTGAATAAAAACAAATAAAATCAACATAAATTGAAAAATCGTCCTAAATAATCGTGATCTCAATTTCAGTCACCATAATCGTGATTATTATTTTTGCCATAATCGAGCAGCCCTAATCAGCAGTGTTTGGATCAACAAAGTGTGTCTACTTTGATAGTGGAAACTGTATTTATGGCTTACTTTTGTGCATTTAAACTTCAGCCGCCATTGATAGTTGTTAAAAGTTGTTAAACCTGTGCATATGAAACAAAAAACGCCTTTTGTTTATCAATTTATTGTGAAAAATGGAAGTTGTGCTTGCTCCTTTTCCTGTTTGGCAGTTGTGATTTCTGTCCATTTACTGCGGAGGTGCTCCGGCGTCCGGCGAAAATAGGATCGATTCTATTTTTGCCGGACGCCGGAACAGAGGGCGGCGCATGGCGCCGCACTGCCGGAGCACGGCCGCAGTAGTGGAATTGCTCTGATTGACTACAACGGGACCGATTTTGCTCCGGC
>SSNQ01000412.1:1764348-1778599 GCA_006942095.1 Nothobranchius kuhntae
GCATGCGCAGCTGTCTTGGCAAGTTCTCGTTATGAAGGACGGGTACCGAAACGAGGCACCGTTTGAAATGACATGAATCGGTGCTCGGTCGGTACTATGGAATTCGGTCGGTACCTTAAAAAGTACCGAATTCGGTACCCATCCTTAGCACTGGTGGAAGTATCGGTATTGGTAATTGGTATCGGCGAGTACTCAGATCCAAGTATCGGTGTCGTATCGGTTTGGAAAAAAGTGGTGTCGTTGCATCCCTAAACCAAATTATTTCTCTAAACAGGGATGAAAAGCATGTTTAACACTGCAAACCGTTTGTTTCCATGTTCTTACTTTTGCTGGATCTTCCTGAGGAAAACCTATTTTTCCCAGACTTGCTGTGCCGAATGATCCTCTGAATCTGGTCAACCGAGAGCTTCTTTAGAACCACTATGGGCTTCGGCCGCTTCTCAAAGTCCTTCACCAGACCCAGTCTCTCCAGTTTGACCTTGGGCTGCTCCCACATTTGACCTTCCGTTGACCCGCTGCTATCCCTGTCACGGTTGAGCTGCAAAAGAAAACAAAAGGAAATGAGGCCAAGTATTGTGGTATGCTCGAATAGTTGTGAAATTCACTTTTTGAACATAAATTAATTAATGGTGCGCATAGAAAATACAACAAATAAATCAAAATGTTAAGAAATGATTCAAACAAACAAGGCTTATGATTTTGATGTTAATCTAGTGACCCATTAGCAAATATATAGAGATATTCCACTAAAGCGAAGGAAGGAACTACCTCTGGAAGCAGAGGAGTTGACTCGGAGAGGATACAATAAAACCAGAGAGCATCGGGGTAAAAACTCTCTTCTCTCCATCACATTACTTATTCAACTTTATTTCTGGTGAGGCCTGAAATATCAGTCACACAGCAGCTGCTACTGGACACCATTAATCTACACAGATTGTAAACATTTCATCGTTGCAGCAGACTCCTCTTACTCTCCAGATGATTAGGGTTTACGATAATACAGATTATCCAAACTCCTACAGGTTTAAACACTGCCGGGGCAGTCTTGTCTAAAAATAAACAATAATAATAATAACAATAACAATAATCATACTTATTAACTAAACTCGTCTGAAGACTAAATATTCAATCTAAAAGAAGTGAAATGAGATGAAACTGAATGTGAGGCGACTATCTTGACATGTGACTGTTTAAGAATTTTGTTTACAACTGGAGAGAAATCTAAACGAACGAAGACATTTTTCTCTTTCAGACCAGATTTGAAAGAAAAACAAACATTAGGGCACAGTGGAAGATTTCCTTCATATATTTGCTTTTGTTTTGACACCAACTACGTAAAAAAAACTACTACTTCTACCAGATGGTTAGGTGAGAGTTAATGTGTGAACAGAATTTGAAAATCAACACCAGGATTTAAAAAAGGCTTAAATGAGAAAAACAAACTGAAAAGTGAGCAGGGGAATGATTTGGTTGTGTGAGACTGCAGACAGTGACGGATGAATGATTGGTAGGTGGGTAGACATTTGGTTTGATCGGTCCAGATCACCTTAGGGATCTGAAAGTTCTTCAGGGCTCCAGTATGTCCTCCCAGAAGCTGAGCAGGAAAAGAATCTGGAATTTTAGCACCAGCAGCAGACGAGGCCAGTTTGGAGCCATCTTGTCTACTGCTGCTCCAACCAGGATCTCCAGATCGGGAGCGGGAGTCAGGCGACCGTCTGTCTCGGCTGCCGGCCTCGCTCCGATGCCTCCTATCTCTCTCAGATTCGCGGTCCCTGTCTCGCCCGTGCTCCCCTCGACTCGATGACTTTGGTGCCTCTCCGCGTCTGTCTGAGGACTTCTCGTGATGTCGATGCTTGGATGACTCCCGACCTTCTCTTCTGCTGTCGTGTTTGTCAACACTGTTTTTGATGACTTCTGGTCTTCCGTCTGGTTTCAACCGTAAAGCTGTGTCAGAACCCTCCACTGCTGCCGGCCCGCTAGCCGGTTCCTCGGGCCAACGCTGGGCCTCAAGGGCAGGTATAGGGGCAGCCAAACAGGGGTCGAGCTGGCCATCAGCTCTGCTTGCCTGCTGGAGATCGATGCTCACCATGAGGGGAGGGCGACTGGCACCGTTTCCAGCTGCAGTGGCCTCTTGTGGCGTCAGTTTGCCTGCATTGCCCCCTCCTGTTGATCCACTGCCTGGGGCACCTGTGGGACCCCCTGGTCCCCCTGCACCCGGCTCTAGAGGAAAAGAGTCCTGTTTCCTTTTCTTCAGTGGCTTGTCTGAAAAACAAAAACAAATGAGAAACTCAGTTCTCTGTGCCATAGGGGCACAAACCTCTTGTTGGATTTCATCCAACCACACATCTCCTGACCTTTATCTTGCACCTCCTTAGAACATTTCTCACTAGCTGCTTCTCGTTCTATCCTTTCAATTTCAGCAAGAGCATCAAGCTCTGCCTCATCGTACGGTGAACTGGGAGGTTGGAGGCCACCGGCACCAATGGGCTGCTGGAAGACCTGCTGCTGCCGGGCTGCAAGGTTTTGCTGGACAACTGGAACATGCTGAAAGCCCAGTTCTGCCTCAATGTTGTCCGAGTTCTGATCCATACCAGGCCCGCCATCGCCTAAGAAACAGACAGAACACACGTAAAGAATCGTGTTTACAAAAACACTTTAGTGATGTCTGTTTTAACTAAGTTCACACAAACTATTACAAAAAATGAAAGGCTGAGCCGATTGCAAAGAAAACTTACCAGGTGGATCGGATTCGTTTGACTTAACCCTGGACAGTTTGAGCGTGAGTTTGGTAGAGTCTTTGTTTGGAGAGCTAACGATGTCATACAGATCCTTCTCTTCTTTTACAGTAGGAGTTTTCTTCCTTTGCTGGAGATGCTGCTTCTGGTCAGGTCCTCCTTCCCTCGGCGAGGCCGCGTAAGGAGGCGGTGACTGGAGAATCAGGGGTGGGCGTGACCCTGCTATGAAGCAGCAACACAAAGAGAAGATGAGCATTATGACAGACGCATTTATACCTCAGAAAGACACGTTAACAATAAGGAGGTGCAAATAAAGACATGTCGGATAATGTGTGCTTACGTTTAGGTGTTCCCTCACTCGACGCGGGAGAACAGCCCGACTGAGGAGATCTTAGAGGGAAAGGAGGATTCCTCATGGTGGAATCGCCCTCCTGGACAACACACGGGAAACAGCTTTTACTCTCCCGGAAAAATTCTCAGCCAGATCTTTTTCAGTTAGCGTTGCACGCTGCTGGTGGGAATTCTCATAGATGTACACTCATTTACTAGGGCTGAATGATTTTAGGAATCTATTGAACTACAATTTTTCTTGGAGAAATTGCAATTTCAGTTCAATTTTTTGAAATTTTCTTTTTTTGATTTTATTCAAATAAAAATACAACACTAGCCTGTCAAGCCATCCTATATATTATGTGAAAATATGGTCTAGCTTCTAATCTAGTAGAAAAAATCATTCACATTAATATTTACTATCTAATCATACAATAAAAACTATTAATAATATTTTTCCCATTATTATATTTATATCTTTTTTTTATGTGCTTGTGAAACAACATGTGATTTTTATCTAGAGAGGTGCTTTATAAAAAAAAAAACATGTTTTTGTTCTGCAAGGAGGAAATCTGAAGGTAGAAATAGCTTTTAAATGTATTAAATAACAAAAAATGTGCCCAGTTTTCCCTGAATTACCAAGGTAGGCTGGTTAGATGTTTTTTGAAGCTGTCTGATAGTTTTTCCTCACTAAAACTTTGCCATAAAGCCTAGTTTAAGCTGTAGTCAGCTCCGTGAGAGAGACTCACACGCACTGAAAGAGACATTTTGACACACATTAGCTTGTTTGAATTAATGTGTGCCATCAGAAACATTCAAACCATTTTTAAAAAGATGCTGAACTTTCAAGTCAACTAAAGTGTGCGATTTAGCACTCGCGCTGATGAAGTGTCAAGCATAAACCGAGCTTTAAAAATCAGCCCGAACCTGCTCCGATACGGGAAGAGTCTGTCTCTCCCTCACTCGCCTAAGGTGTTGAGACAACCACAGCCATTATTATCGGCTCTAGCAGCGCTGTGTGTAGAACAGTAAAACAGGGAAAATTACCTAAATGTCAAGCTCTGTCAACTCAGCTTCGGACGGTACACCCCACCACCCCCTCCCCCGCGCTGGCTGTTGCCGCCTGCCGTAACACGGGGGGAACCCCGGATGTAAAAAAAAAAAAAAAAAGAAAAAAAAGAGAGCTGACATATCAGATCCTGGATCAGTCAGGAGTGCAATAAATAAATAAATAAATAACACAACTTTGACAGTCACATGATCGTGCTGTTTGAAATCGCAATTTCGGTCCAAAAACTACAGATCCTTCAGCCCTATCATTTACTGCAATTGATGACTAAAGCCAATGGAACGAGCCCCCGCACCGTGAGAACAAACATCACGCCTTTAAAGGTGAGCTTCATTCACGTATGTCACACGTCACGTGATCAGGAAGCAGAAAATCCATGTGTTAGGAGATCGTTTTGGGTTTTCAGTGTTCCACACCTTTAAAGTGCCGCAGCTAACTTAGCTAATAACGTGTCAGCCGTACCTCGCTACCCAGCCGCTGCACCATGTTCAGGTAGTCCTCGGTACCGTGTCTGTCTGGGTGGTGGTTGGGAGCGCCGGACATCTGCCCACATCCTTTGTCCTCGTGGATGTTTCGTATCCCGCCAGGCACCATCGGGCTCACAACAGACGCTGACAAACAAAATAAAAACATTAAAATGAATGTGGGTTTCATGCTTTGGTTTTATTATTACTATTTAGTATAAAGACATGGGACCTGGTAGTATTAAAAATACATGTGTAACTTTTTCCAAACCACAAGCTAAACGGTGTTGTCATGCAGGTAGATCACCTTGTAGCTGTGGGGGCTGGTTGTAACTGGGTGGCTGTTGGTGGGAATACGGCTGTATGTAACCAGGGGCAGGACTCTGGGGAGTGTAGGGGCTGGGTACTGGGCTGTTCTGGCCCAAGTACCGACCACTAGAACCAGTCTGCGACACCACAAACCGGCTGGAGAATGAATGAAAATGGAAGCAGGAGGTTAAGAGAGGGAACAGGAAAGTTTAGGCACCAAAGTGAAATTAACAAGATAATCTATCATGAATAAAAAAGCATCTCAATGTTCATTTTAATCATTAATCATTTCAGGGAGCTTCACACACCTTGATGGGTTGGGAGAAATTGCAGCTGGCTGAAAGTTTGCAGACTGAGCAGGGCTGTGCATGGAGTTTTGGTTAATCTTAAATGATGGCACCATTGGCTGCTGCATAACATCTGTTTAATAAAAGAATAATAATATTGAACCACGATCTTTAACAGTCACACAATAACACAATGCAGATCAGGCATACTTTTCTCCCTGAAGATGCCGGGGTTTCTGGCCAGCATGGTCTGCAGCAGCAGTGGTGCATCTCCCTCCGGTTCATCGCTACCCAGGTTGTCCTTCAGTTCTCTGAAGACACAAAATCACAGCCGAAGTCACATTGTGAAGACGTTCAAGAGCAGCGACTGTGTGAAACGACTCATAAGCTAAGATGGAAGGAAGCCTAAAAGTCCTGGTTAAGATTATATATGCTGCTGTACAAACAAGTATGAAGCTAGAAATCTGAGCTCATTTTGCTGTATTGATCTTTTATTCTGTTGCTCATTAATGCAAATCAGCAAAACAAAACAAAAAACACTAAAAGAAGTTTGCATCGATCCGTCCTTGTAGAATCAACACTTCGTTCATGATTTTAGGAGGCAGAGCAATCTGGTTAAGGCGTTGTGAACAAGTGTAGCTCTAGCACAATTTTAACTGATTCGTTAAAAACATTCCTTATGTTAAATAAAATAATAAACTCAAATTGTATTAAACATCATTTAAAACACCAAACCACCTTTTCTGTAGTTGAATTATTCAGAACTGTTTACTTTATTTACTTCATTTTGTTAATAAAACAATTGTTCCAAGCAGAGATGAACATTTCCACGTACATGTGCTCCGTGGACACCTGGTTGAGGCTGTGGGCTAACTGGGAGGCCAAGGTCTCATCTCGACAGTCCAGCAGACGACTGACGTCCTCCGCAATCCGCCCGTTGAACAGGAGGCTCTTAGTGGTGGTGGCAGGTAGAGGAGAAGGGAGGGGCAGCTGGTTCAACACTAAGACGAGAACAAAATGTCCCAACAGGAAAGTTGCAGGGGGGTTAAAATTAAAGGTAGGACAAAGAAAAGCATTAAAAACAAACAACAACAGGGGCGTGTAGCCACAGTGGAGCAAACAACAAAACCAAAACATGGCAACCAGAAGTGTGAAAACACTTTTGATAAAGCTGAATTAGTTGACTATGTACTTTGAACTGAAGAATAAAATAACAAATCAAGTGAAGCATCATGTCTGGAACAGTGTGACACTCACAGTCAGTGAGACTAGCAATCCCAGCAAGAGTGGTGATGGGAACATGAGGCATATCCCCATTCATGCTGAAGGTGAGGGTGGGGGTGTGTGTTGATACACAGGTAGATCAAGGGGTCGATGGATGACACCCGTCCTCACATCTCATGGCACCTTACAGAGAACACAATTATTGAGAGAGAGGAGAGCAAAATAAAGACGAGTGAAGGCCAGCAGCAGAAAGAGACAGAACTAATCAAATCTGGAAAACAGGAAAAAAAAAAGTTTTCCATCATACTTTTGGGTAAAGGCAAAATAATGTTTGCATAAATTGTAACATTCATCTCTTCATTTCATAATCACTGCAACCTCATCCATATGAAGGGTAATCCTTACGCGAGTCATTCTGCAAAATTAGAAAGATTAGCTAAAATCTTAATCTCAAAATTTCAGCTTCAATCTTTGGTAAATATCATTAAGGCTATTCTGCCCTCCTGTAGTGGCATGCATATATTATTATTTACACAATGTGATGGTTACAATGAAGATATGCATTCCCTTTATACCAGATTTATTGCAAAATAAGTATAAACACAAGAGTGTATTATTAAGTCTCAAAAATATTTAATTGCAAGTAAAATAAATGGTAAACTAATCTAGAATTTTTGCAGAAATCGCCAGACTGCATGTCCAGATAGTATATTTGAAGTAGTTGTGAGTAATATTCCACTTATTTTTCTGCATAATTTTACTTTCATAAATGATGCCTTCAATAACTTTAAGTTGCTTAATTACTACAACTAGACATCTATATTATAATACAAACAGCAAAACACATTAGCCTTAATTAAGAGAAAGATATGAGATGCTTAGACTATGATGCACTACAAGGGAAAAGCATAAATGATGGCTTTTTTTTTGCAAAACCTGTCTTTAAATTCCTTTGCTTGTTAGATGTCCTTGACCTCAAAAAACAAGAGGTCAATAGCACAGGAAAACAAGCTGACATTTACACCCTCTTTAAGGTGTGCCTCACAGACATTCATGCCACCTATGTAATGCAAATGTTTAATTCATGTATTTATTTCACAGTAAAATTAGTAACAAACACGCACTGTGAATGTGCACCAGTAAAATCTGTGACATGTTTGATATACCATTGTGAGGATACCTTTTTGAAGAATGGTGTGCAGTCTCCGGTGGACTCACTGACATTTCAGATAGTCTTACACTTTCAATCTGCTAAAAAAATAAATAAATAAACAGATTTGTGTCAGATGTTGCAGCAAAACACTCTTTGCAATAAGATGCAAACAAATACACAAAACAGCTAAATAATGTCAGAGTTTCACATTAAGCACCTGCCCACATGCTGCCATCTTTGCAATGACCCTGTTTTCACAACCGGATGGAAAAAGCATGCACCGTTTTTTTTTCACATTTGCTTGTGACTTTACAGAAACTGCAAACGCTTGTTCCGGACTTCAGCACACAACCGAACCTACCAGACATTATAGAAATTTGTGCTTGCACACCCGATCAACTTATCCTGCACGAGCAAACTCGCGTAGGATCAACAGATGGATAATGTAAACACAGTATATTAGCAAGCGGTGTCGTTAGCATGCTCTGCTGCTGTGTGGTGCTCCTCTGCACACGGGGGCTTGGCTCTAGGCTGACAGCTGTGAGACTGACAGGCAGGAGGCAGCACAAAGGAACAGATGCACTGTGATGGTGGCGGCAGTCGTGGGGGGGCTGCATCCTCCAGAAGCAGACAGCCACCATACACACGCCTCTTGCAAACCGATTAGCTAAAAAAACGATTTCTAATTCTTAGTTAAAGTAGCCCGTCAATGGAACTCATGTAAATAAAGCCAAGCTGAGGCAGAGTGGGCTCTGCTCAGTCAAAACAGTTGCAAAAAGCATTGCAATACCAATAATGCATTTACTAAAAAACTGCTGAAAACGAAAAAAATAAAAACAAAAGATGTTGGGAGAAAAATATCTATATTATTAGCAATCCGGCTGTTCAATTATCATTCAGCGCCTATTTCAACGTTAATGGTTAGCTGAACTGCGAAGCTACAACTCACTTCCAAACACGATCAACAGAGAACTTCTCCACCACTCGGATCTTTCGAGCTAACCCAGAAGCTACAGCTGAGCTAAAATTACTAGAGACAGCAGTCCAACATTTGCTAACAACAGTAGTCGTATTTTAACAGCTAGCTAGTTATGCTAATTAGCGCTAACTGTTTTCAGTTGGGTTTAATTATACTCCTTGTTCAAATAAAGACAAACCAAATGCAATAATACAAGGAAGCGCTGGTCGGGGGAAACGAATGCAAGCTAATTTCTATTGGGGTTGCAAAAAAAAGGAGGGGGAAAAGTGATGGGTTTGAGAGGGAGTACATGTACGGGTAACTGCAGGGATTGCAATTCGGTGGCAACGGCCCAATCTTCAGGCTCGACAAATGACGTCCAGTTGAGGCCGAGCAAAGCAAAAACACACCGAGCTAGCGCGGCTCGCTAGTTCACTAGCTTCCGTTGCCTCCCGGTCACCGATTAACGACGCCGTAGGTGGTCTTGCAGAAGAACACTTCATAGCTTTATTTGAAAAAATATATAATTTTATGGTGGTATAAACAAAAAGCAGTCATTTAGTTGTATTTACCTTATGATGTTGCGTTGAAAGGGAGGGGAATGTTTTAGCTTGGTTTGTGTCCGTATCTCTAGCTCCCCCTTTCTTCTCTTCGCAGCTCCTCCAGAAGGAACTCGACTTGGCTCCCCTGCTAGCCGATGAGCTAGCTTGCTACAGCTATCAACAATAATCCGGGTCGGACCGATTCGTTCTTCTTCCGTCTCTCAAGGGTGAACGTCTCAACGTACATTCATGGGGAAACATTCGTTCTTCTGCGTTTTAGCCGGTCTGTGCCGACATAAACAACGTTTGCAGCCAATTTCGACCGTAAAAGAGAAATATGACGGATTTTGCGATCATCAAGAGGCTCTCCTCTCGTAGAACAAAATGCCGACCGGAAGTTCTGTCGTCTGACTGACCAAAGATCTCAGGAGTGACTCCCTCCATCGGCGCCAAACAAAATGCCATGCGACATTGCATGCTTTGGCCACGTGGGGGCGCTGTGAGACAAGGCTGTTATTTGTCTTAACCCTTTGATGCATAATGGTCACTACAGTGGACAGGTACTCAAAATTGTTATTTATTTGTTTTTGCTATTAAGCACAGCTGTTGAAGACTTTATTGCATGTGAGCCCCTCCATTTGGGCTTCAGCAAGTCAAGCCAACACATTTCATGTTCAGAACGCACGCTGTCCCCTGAGTTGGACATGTAATAAACTATTTGTAAATTAACAAAATTTTACAAAAGATATTTGTTGAAATTTGTTTCATTCACACCTAAATATGAATGAAAAAAATTGTTTAAAAAATCGTGGTTGAAGATTTCATTATTCATGCATCAAAGGGTTAAATGCAACATAGCATTGTTTTGGTAAGGAAACTTGTTTTATACACACACACGCACACATTATATATATATATATATACATAATAATAATAATAATAATTGATATTTGGGTTATCCACAATGTGAATATTCACATTTCCCTCAATTTACAGAAAACGAAGGCTTTTCAAAATATTTTAAGCTCTTACATCAAATTAAACATCGAGTTATGTGTTTAAAATGAAAATTATTGAGATCAAAGATTAGTAAAGCTGAAGTTTGCATGTATTATTTTTGTTTGTCTTTACTTGAGAAAATTTAATAATTGTGTAGTTTAAAGGTATCAAATGTATGGATTAATCAGAGTTGTTGGAAGCTGTTAATTTCAGCCTATAACTTTACCCTAATTCTCATAAGAGTTCAACGTTAGAAGCTTTAGAACCCTTGTGACTTGTTCCATACATTTTTCAGGACTCTATATGTTGTCTGTCCAACATTTATGATAAAATGACAAACACACAACAGGTAAATTCATGTTTTTATTTAAAAAAAATACAAGCAAGACAAAACTACTAAAGTTCAGTGGTGTTTGTGCATGTGCACATGAATTCATGAGAGAAACAGCCACATCAAGTGAGGTACCAACAACTGTAAACAAACTACTCAATTTACCTATAACATATAAAGTAAATCTATAAATCAAACATTTTATGTGTTTGTGAGACAGACTAGATGGGCTTTTATTTTGGTCATAAGGTTTGAGGTTGTAACTGTTTCCATATGTAGTTCAGGCTATAGCTAAGCTATAGCTAACATACATGTTTATCTATATTTCTCTCTACACACACACACACACACACACACACACACACACACACACACATATTTAGATGAGTCTTCTATACATATAGGTTTTCTCACTTATATATATATATATATATATATATATATATATATATATATATATATATATAAACTGAAAATTAAATTAAGAATTTGACTTTCTTCAGGTAATTAATTTGGGAGGGCTCAAGGCTGAAAAAGGATTCAGCAAAATTAAAATGTAGCTATTTAGCCTGTTATTTTAACAAATGTATTCCTCAGGCTGAGTTATGCTCTCATATATTCAAAATATATGATTATTCATAATAATTATGAATGTAAAACCAAAGTAATTAATCATCCTGTCAATTATATTATTTATTTTTTCCACTTTTTTAAGAAAAATATTTATTGGACAGTTTAAAGTTTCCAGAATACCATCAAATGTAAGAAACTGTTTTAAAACAAATCACCGACTGGGTTAAAGTGACCTTGCTCATGTTAAAAAGCCCAAACCGTTGGTGCTGACCTGTAGCTATTTTCATACTATATTCTTCAGCTCACTATAGGTTCGGGTGTATTCATAAAATATATCATTTTATATTTGATTTAATTAACTAAAATGTATGATTTGTTATATTCCTCACTAAGTTAGTGTACATGTAGCAACATGGCTGGCATTTAACCACAATAATGACGAATAGGTGAAAAAAATCCTCTCAGTTTGGTTCAGCTAGTAAAAATCTTTTTTGTTTTGGATAGTTATCAGGCAAAAGCATAAAGTAAAGCTTGATTCATCGCATCTGTTCAAAAATCTGTAGGAATTAAAGTCACAAATATCTGCACAGAGGTTGGAAGCAGCCCCCTTTTTGCATCAAAAGTTTTGGTGAGCAAACAAATCTTTGTGCTGAGATTCCCAGCAACGCTGGCCTCTAGTGGATAGCATTAATCATTACATCTATTACTGAGTTTGGTTCTGTAATAACTGGGCTCTCTGTAAGTCATTGCTAATGGTAAACAGCTGCAACCCTGTGGCAATTATGCATATCAGGGAGCACCACAAACTAATACCACCATAGCGCATTCCCAGTCTGCAGTGTGAAACGGGAACCCTCACAGAGTTGTGGATCTCATTAAGTTGAGATATGTTCTAGCAGTAGGTTTCATCTCCTTTAAATCCTCCAGAACTGAGATTTGCAAAAGGATTTCCCTCAAGGTTGTATCCAGCCACACGGTACAAATCCTTCTCCTACATCTTGGTCTCGCTGTCAGCAGGCCTTTCGTTCTCGTACTCGTTCTCCTGGGAAATCAGCTGGTATGGCTTCTTGTCTGCCTCTTCCACCACTGAGTTGCCCATCTCCGTGTCCTTCTTTCTCAACTCATGGCGAGACAGATGCTCGACTATGCCAGCGCCGATGGAGTCACCAAGGACGTTAGTGGTGGTGCGCAGTCGGTCGCTGGTGAGGACAGGAAGGGAGAGAGTGGGGGCAGCAGTCAAGACAAATAAAACACCAAATAACAACAGAAAATTTACTGAAAAAGAACCAGAAATCTAAACAAAAATACATAAACTACTTAAAAATACTGGAAAGAGTAACAAGATCTGAGGACATTGTGTCCAGAAATGGTCTTTTAATCAAACTCATGAATCAGAAATGCTGCCAAATCAAACCTAAATCAAGGTATACCAAACTGAAATGGAATTTGTAATTTAAACCTTCTTCATTAAAGGTCAACATTACTCATGTTTTTAATATATTTTCAGCAGATTTTCAGTGGTCTCTAGTAGGAATGAATGCCTTGTGAGTCGTACGCTGGGGAAGAAAAACACTGTTCACCATTTTCTGGAACTAGAAGTGAGCCACATCACAGCTGAGCTTCAGGCCCAATCCCAATACTTGCACTTTGCCCTGCGGTCTTCAGTGAAGTGCACTTGGAGGAAGTGTGCAGTTATGGGCTCGACACACGGGAGGCGACATCGCCTCTCCTCCATTCATTTTCAATGAGACGTGCGCGACAAAGCGATAATCGCGGGTCTCTCTCCTACTAAGCGAAACGCGAAAAACGTGCGTGTGAAATTTTGCGCTCGTGCACGTGTCGTGCGCAGGCGACCCAGCAACGCGATCCCAGAAAGTTGAAACATTTTCAACTTTTCATCGCTGTCGCTCGGACGAGGACCAATCAACAGAGGTTTCATTCACTGACCAATGAGTGGACAGGATGCTCCGTACATCTCCGAGCAAACATGGAGTAGAAGTTGATTATTATTATGTTTTATATAGTTAAATCAGAAGTAAGATTTCACATAACTCTAGCAGCACCTTGTGAAATATCATATCTACCACTTTTTTTTAACTCTGAACCACTTAAATAACCTTAATTCCCTCCAACCTGACACAGACAAACACAACAACGGAAGGTTCGATTTTGCCATGGAACAGAACGCGTAGACGGCTTTGCCGCTGGCCGCTGCCGCGGATCGCCTCCCGTGTGTCAGGTAATAAAAGCGACAGTGACAAATTTCGCCAATCGCGGTCGTTTGTCGCCTCCCGTGTGTCAGGTAATAAAAGCGACAGCGACAAATTTCGCCAATCGCGGTCGTTTGTCGCCTCCCGTGTGTCGAGCCCATTAGTCTAAAACATTCAGAGCACCAATAAATATCATTACTTGTCTTAAAATTAATTCCTTTCTTTTGAAAATACATATTTTCAGAAAATGCACTTCAGGTATTGTTCCACCTTCTTTTCAAAATGCCCACGCAGCAATGGATTTTGGTTAATACCATTGTCCAAGTCCGCATTGATGAGGACTTGGGCAAAATGTGAGTCATGGGTGCTAAAGGGGCGTGGTCAACTTCCGCACTTGAGGATCAGGACACCCTACACACTCGCTTCCCTGGATTGCATCACGCAATTGATGGGCTCAAGGGTGGAGGGATTGGGGCTCAGACAGCGGGATTTGGAGTCTTAATTCCTGATTTTTGGACATCTCACCTTTGATAGCAGAAACGTGACTCTACTGACTCTGTTTACTTTGCAATGCTGATGTTTTGTCTTCACAAAAAACACAAGCCTGAAGTAATTTTGCTGTGTGGTGGAGTCGCTAATGCTAACGGTTCGCTTCTACTAGCTAAAACAACAACAGCCTTCCCCATTGTGAGTCAAGATGGGTGACTTCATGAACATGACTAATAATAATAATAATACATTTTATTTAAAAGCGCCTTTCAGAACACCCAAGGTCACTTGACAGAAAATACTTCAGAAAATACATTAAAACAACAATAAAATGCAAAGAAGAAAAAACAAAGAGAGAAACAGTTCAATAAAATCAGAGGTCATTGGCAGATTTAAACATGTGTGTTTTGAGTTTGGTTTTGAAAAGGGTAAAACTGTCGGTGTTCCTGATGTCTGGGGGGAGTGAGTTCCAGAGACGAGGAGCAGAGCGGCTGAAAGCTCTGCTCCCCATGGTAGCGAGACGGGCAGAAGGAACCGCAGGATGGATGGAAGAAGAAGATCTGAGAGAACGGGGGGGG
>SSNQ01000412.1:1778949-1810075 GCA_006942095.1 Nothobranchius kuhntae
GGGGGGGGGGGGGGGGGGGGGGGGGGGGGGGGGGGGGGTGTTAATACTTATAAGATCTGAGATATATGGAGGAGAGTGGTTATGGACGGCTTTGAAGGTACGGAGGAGAATTTTGAAGATGGACATGAATTTAACTGGGAGCCAGTGAAGCTGTTGGAGAACCGGGGTGATGTGGTGAAAGGACGGGGTTCTGGTGATAATACAGGCTGCTGAATTCCGGACCAGTTGCAGTTTATGAAGGAGTTTGTTGGGGAGACCATAAAGAAGTGAATTGCAATAGTCGAGACGGGAGGTGACGAGGTTGTGGACAAGAATGGCGGCAGTGTGAGGGATAAGGGAGGGGCGCAGACGGTTCATGGAATTAAGATGGAAGTATGCCGACCGAATTATGTTATTAATGTGAGCTTGAAAAGAAAGTGAGCTGTCGAGGATGACACCCAGACTCTTGACCTGAGGGGAGGGGGAGACTATGGCGCTGTCAATAGTTAAGGAAAAGCTGTCAGATTTTGAGATGGCAGTTTTAGTACCAACTAGAAGAAGTTCAGTTTTATTGCCGTTGAGTTTGAGGAAATTAGAGGTGAACCATGATTTGATTTCTCAGAGGCAGAGGGTAAGGGAGGATGGCGGGAGAGTTGAGTTGGGTTTACTGGAAATGTAGAGCTGGGTGTCATCCGCGAAGCAGTGAAACTGGATATTGAATTTGTGGAAGATGTTGCCGACATGCAGTCCAGGGGAGCCTTTCACCCTCTATTTTCTGTCAGAAGCTAATGCAGGAGATAGGTGTAGGAGACTAGTTTCATGTTCAGCCTGCTTGACAATCTAAGAGTGACAGATTATAATCAGAAATAACAATAAAAAAAAAGATCTTCCAGTGAAGTCAACCTTTAAAGAATTCCTTCTATAATGTTGCAAGACTTCTCTTGCTACCAATTGATACTTACAGGAACCAGTCAACGGCAATGATCAGTGTGATGTCATCGGTCGGAAGCCCTACAGACGTTAGCACAATCACCATGGTAACCAGACCAGCCTGAGGTATTCCAGCTGCTCCAATACTGGCTGCTGTGGCTGTGATACTGAGAGGAAATAAAAGTCCAATTATCCAAAAAACATTTCTTAGAAATTCCCCAGCAGTGACCCTTTCCTCTGTAATAACAGAGGGTCATGAATGTAATAGCAGGCTGGTGGCTAGAACATTAGAGATTAAAATATGGTTCTGAGGTTTGGAGCTGTTTGAGATTGGTTGAGGACAAATAGCAAGAATATCTTTCTGAACATTGTGGATTCAACTTTACAATGAGACAAGATAAATCAAATTCTGCATTCATTTGAGAAAAAAAAAGAAGTGTGTGCTGCTGAGCACCATAAAAGTTTGACATTTTACAGCTACGGGTACAGATCTACCTGATGGTGAGAATCTGTCCAAAGTTAAGGTCATAGGCATTGACCTGGGCAATAAAGATGGCTGCCAGGGCTTCGTATAGAGCGGTACCATCCATGTTTATGGTGGCACCAACAGGGAGCACAAAACGGGTCACGCGCTTGTCCACCATATTGTTTTCCTCCAGACATTTAAAGGTGATGGGCAATGTGGCAGAACTGTTAGGGGACAGGTGGGACAAGAAACTTTTGTTTACATTTTATGTAGATTTTTCTTAAATGCCTGTGTGATATTTGAATGTTTGGTCCAATCACATACCTAGAAGAGGTTCCAAGAGCAGTTATGAGGGCCTGCAGCAGCCCGCCGATGAACACAAACGGGTTCTTTCTGGTGATCACAAAGTAGAGTGTTGGCAGGACAACGATGGCGTGGATGAGGAGGCCACAAATGACCGTCACTGTGTACATTCCCAGTTGGCCACCCATAGATGTGATGTCATCCATTTCCACAATCTTACCAGCAATCAGGAACAAGATACCGATAGGAGCATACCTGCAGGTTTACAGCGTTCACAAATTTGTAGTTGAGATGCTTTAATTATTAGTCTTTTGAGTCATCTCCTAAAACTTACCACATTATTATGGCCACCAGCCTCATGATGGCCTCGTTGAGGCAGTCGAAGAAGTCTTTTAAGGGTTGTCCCTGTTCCCTCATGTTACCGATGATCAGGCCGAAGCAGATGGAGAACACCACCAGACCCAGTGCGTTGATTCCATTGACTGATCCCGGCACTGGGATCATCTCCTCCTGGGCTAGTTGCTGGCTACCATTCTGCATGATCAATGTGTCATTCACCGTAACTGTCACATGGATTACTCTCTTGGCATACTGTGTCTTGAACTGGAATTTAAAGGAAAAAACACTTTAGTGACTGTGAACCCTATTCCATTAATTTTCACCAAAGTCTTGATTTAAGGAATTATTTTGATCATTTCCTGTTTTTTTTTTAAATAAGTACATTTCAGGTAAAGGAAATGGAAAATAAAGTTTTTGTTTTAATATGTTGAAAATTCAACTAAATCGTTAAAAAATGGTCTGTTTATGCTTCTTTTTTGCTGTAAAACAATCTGGTGCTCATGTGTGTACAGTCCCACCAGAGAACTGGATTTGCTGGAATGTGGAATTGAAAGTGGCACATGGATAGGGGCCTCAAGGGGGGGGTCTGGCACCAACAAAAAATGTTGTGATGTTTCCAAACTCATTTTTGATTTATTTTTTATGTTATTATATTTGCTAAAATACAAGAAAAGCTCTTTGAATTTCTACATTTTTGGAGAAAAAGCAAACAGCATTCCATTACAACACTGAAAAAACAGATTTCTAAAAAAGTAAAAAATCTTAAAGCTGTTATAATGAATCTGCAAACAAGCTAGGTTTTGAACACAAACACGGTCGTGGAAGACTCCCCCCTCCCTTCAGGCATCTTCCCTGAGACGCTTCTTCTGGAACCGGAAACCTGCAATGCCTTATGAAACAAGATAGTGCTATACACCCATCGCCATTTTCTATGTCCAAACGTCTTTTGTTGTCCGTGATTTCAACTGGTGTTTTTCTTTTTGGGACTCCTTCTCTGATATTATTGAGCGGAGAACCTCTCACACCAGTGGTATTCTGTTGCTAAGTATGTGAGTGCATAATGAATGAAGGACCCAGGGAAGTGTGGCGATTTGGCGAGACTGACAACCGGATGGTCCAATGGTTGCTTTTGGTCCGAAACGTGTTATTGGCAGAGGATTTTAGACAAATGCAAGAGAACCACTTTATTAATTTTTGTTTTTCACCTCTACAAATTATTTATAGCTGTACTATATTAGATTGACAAGAGGCATTAAAAATGTTTTAAGCAAATTTCGAGTTAAAAAAAATCCGACAGTGGGGTAAGCAAAGTTGCTTATAGAAACATTAGAATTAGCAAATAAATCTAACATTAGATTAATTTTATTTTCTTTTTAGACTAAACTTAAGATAAAAGGTCTAAAAATTAGACATTTTATACTTGAAATCATTGATTGAAATTTATTGAAATCATTTTTACACGGTGATACATTTTGTGAGACCATCAAGCTATGCGAGTGCAGAACGATACCTGTTTGGTGCAAGCTTCCACAAGATTTGGAGGAAACATGTTTCTGAAAAATAAATTAAAAAAACACAATAAAAAAGGTCCGTTAAGCTTGAAAAGGATGGAAACTGAGGTGTTGTTTTCACACATCATGATCATCAGTGAGCATGCTTGTGTGGCTTTTAGACACTTGTTCATGGTTTGCTAATGTGTACCTGATAAGATCCAGGAAGGCATCAGCAGGGCTGACCTGCTCTATCTGCTGCTGCTTGGTGAACTCATCCTTTGATCCTTTTCCAGGGTGAATAATGAGCACCATGACAATACCGATGAACACAGCGATGACAGTTGTTGTGGTGTAGTAGATCACTGCCCTCATCCCCATTTTACCAGAGGCACGGCTGTCCAAAGCAGCAATACCTGAAATGAAAATACCATGGGATATTCATAAACTTTTAAATGATTTCTGGTTTATACCAGGAGGGCACCTCATTTGCTGTTGAATTTTTGCTGTTGAATTTCTGATGTGGAATTTTGCAGCTTAAAGAGCAAGTCACCCCAAAGCTGCTTTTGTTTTTGCTGACAAACTATATAAATGAGTGTCTAATAGGGCTGTAGACACATGTAGTCAATAATTTGGCTCCTTAGTGCATTTTAGTTAAAATTTAAAATTTCTGCCTAAAACTGTCAGTGTTGCGCCCTCTTCAGGTAAAAAATCTGCACTGCATTTGAATTTAAATCTGCCATGGCTATTGGCTAAGAGGTACCCTTTGATGTCAGCTTGTACCATATGATGTCACAATGCCATTATGAGCCTGTGTGTGTGTGTGTTTGCTCTCTCGGTCTGCCAAGCAACAGCATTTGTTGCATTTTTCAAACAGGAAATGGGAGTGGAGTGAGACTGGGTTTAAATCTGGGACTCTCCACCATTTGACCTTAGAACTGAAGAAGCCTCTTGGATGAGAGGTGAAATGTCTTCAAGCAACTCAAAGAAGTCCAGACGCTTTTCTTTCAAAGCTCCTTAGAGTGAGACTCTGATAGGGGGTAACTTGCTCTTTAAATTCTGCAGTTTTACGAATTAATTTTTTTTGTCAGTGTATTTTATGTACAAAAAAAATTCAAACACATAATTTCACAGAATGAAAATTCAATATTATAAATTCAGTGTTTACAAAAATGTATATTCTGGTGAGACTGTAATGCTTCTATAGTATAAAGCACTTCAAAAAGGATGTTCATCCTTTCAGTACACAAGGAAAACTATCCCTTTTATATTAAGTAATTCTGTCCCACAGCATTCAAAGCTGCACTGATGTGTCAATAATTTCAAGCCTCTTTGTGTGGTCGGAAAAAAGGTGCCGCAATTATAGGAGGAGTACACCCATCTGGATTATCTGAGCCGCTAACTGTGACAACAAAGAGCAGCACGAAACACAATCTGACTGTGACCTTTTCCTGGTGGAAAAACAACACTTACTGCAAAACACCCAGAAACTAATAAAATGATAAATAAATGATTGTTTATGCAGTTTTAAACCCATTCTATAGACACAAGAGGTTAGAAATGATGAAGAAACTTATAGTCAGAGACAGAAATGCTGCTTTAAAGGTTTCAATGATTTATTATTCATTGTCTGGTCTTATTTAGACTTTTATCTTTATTGGATACTGGCAGGTTTTTGTCCTGGATAGATTTATGCGTTCCTTTCACATGCAGAACTTTATATATGTGAGAAATACTTCCATGCTTTAGAGCAGGCATGTCTAAAGTGTGGCCCAGGGGCCGTTCGTTGCCCTTGAACTGATTTTGTGCGGTCCCCAATAGCATTTCTAAACTGATGGGATTTTGTCTGTTCAGCAAGCTGTTGATATAAATCAACATATTTTAATATTTTCTGTTCAGAGCTTTACTAATATGTCTACTTTAGATTTTTTTGAGCTGTACCAATGTAAGAAATCATTAGAGAATAATTTTTGCATTTTTAAAATTAAAAAAAGCACACTATCGTGGCCGGTGAGAACTTGTAACTGGTTTTTGGCCCTTACCTTGGACACTCTTGCTCTCAAGCAGGGATCCTAAACTAAATTTGTCAAGGGCCGGAGTTTTTTTTCTCCAGCAGACTCCGTGAGGACCAGGTGCCCTTCTAAAGAAAAGTTCAAGTATTATTGCATGTTAACGTAATAATATTTAAAATGGCTTCATTTTCAATCTAAACAGTTTTGATTGCAGTTTTAGTTTAGTTTGGAGAACGTAAACAATTATTGATATCTGGGAAATTGCATTGGAAATTGAGAGCATGGTTCCTCTGATTAGTCTAAAACTTGATCATTTATCTTCTGCCATCAAGACGAACTTAAGGAATTTGGGTGTTGTTTTTGATCAATCATTGTCTCTTGAAGGCCTCTCAAAAACGTTGGTTTGAAACTGTTTTTATCATTTAAGAAATATCTTCAAACTGCGAAGGTTGGTGTCAAAACATGAACTTGAAATGGTTATCCATACATTTATTTCCACCCGTCTAGATTACTGTAACACACTCTTCACATGTTTTAACAAAAAAGCACTTGACCGCCTTCAGTTGGTCCAGAACTCTGCAGCGAGGCTCCTAACTGGAGCAAACAGAAGAGCACACATCACTCCTATTCTGATGTCTCTGCACTGGTTACCCGTTAACTTTAGAGTTCATTTTAGAATCCTGATTATAACTTTCAATGCTCCACATGGTCAAGCTCCTCCCTATATTACCGAACTGTTAAAGCTCCAACCCGAGCCCTCAGGTCCACCCGCCAGAACCTTCTAGAAGTTCCAAAGACCAGATATAAAAGTCAAGGTGATCGCTCCTTCCAGACTGTTGCACCCCGACTTTGGAATGATCTTCCTTTATCCTTCCGTAGTATTGCCAGCCTGGACGCTTTTAAAAAACAGCTAAAGACCCGTTTATTTAAAGCTGCTTTTACCTAAATCTTTTATTTTTAATTTATTTTAAATTTGCAATCGTTCATCTGTAACAGATGAAAGATTCTGAGCAGATGATCTGTTTATGAAATTGTATAATTTTATGACTTTATTTTTTCTGATGTTTATCTATTTCTGTTTTAAGAGCATCATAATTTTATGACTTTGATGTTATTTTGATCATGTGGAGCACTTCTTGATTGTGATAAGTGCAATATAAATAAAATTAACCTTAACTTACTTATATACTTACTAAATAAATTTTGCTGCTAAACTTCAAAGTCCCCCAATTGAGGGACAGTGGGGCCCAAAGAGTTGGGGGGCCGGGTGGAAAAGTCTGGTGGGCCCGTCAGCCGCCCGTTGAGGTTAACTGCTCTAGGCTGCTTTGAGGGGCACCTCCTCTCAGCTCGTCTTATCTGAACACGCTCAGGAGGCTTTTTGTTCATCTCCTCCCAAAAATTCATCACCTTTTCTTTTCTTCATCACCATCTACTCTTGTACAACTGATCCCCCATTTCTAGACCCTACCTCCCTCCTCCCCGTTTCTATCAGTTCTCCTGGTTCTCCTTAATTAGCCCCCCACCCCACCCCCCCACCCCCCATCCCGGCTCTCTTCCTCTTCATCCTCTGACAGTCCTGGGAAAACCTTTTGACTCGGTCAGCCCCACATGTACACACAATGATCCCCGGCCTGTTGCCCAGGCAACAACAGACGCAGCCTCACCAATTCAATCTTCTCAAAGGATTGAAAGAAGCAAGATTGAAGGAGCGCGAGTGGAATGACTTTCTTTGTAATTTAGGGGGATGTTCATCAAAAACAAGAGTCGTCTGACTTTGGGGAGCTGGGGTGAAACAGAGGACACGGTGAGAGAGGTTTTGCTAGAAAGAGTTTAACATCAACTGGGGTAAGGAGAAAATGTAAGATGGGATGTGCAAAAAAAGCTAAGAAGCTCATTTTCTCCTCAAATGTCTCGATGTTTCTTACTGTCCTCCAGTGATAATTTAAAAGGACTTTGAAACTGTAGACATATATCATTTAATCAGTAAAACATAAAATCTGTTTTATGAGTCTTTAATTTGTGTTTCTATCCTGTTCATCCTGAAGTCTACCTCTTTTTGTGTTCTCCCTTCTGGGGCCTCCATGAATTCAGCTCAGACCTCTCAGGGGCCCTCTGGGGTCTGCTCAAGGTTTCTGATTCTCAGCTCCCTTTCAGACTGGACCAGCTCAGAGGAAACTCCTTTTCAGATGGGACAACTGGATTTTGCCACGTGTATACGCAGAAACTGTAAAGCTTAGATTCTTTAGGACAAATGGTTTTCAGAATCCTAAACATCTTTTTTTTTTCAATGAGATCAAATTGATCTCAGTCAAGAAGCTTTAGGTTTGTAAAAATGCTCTTCGACAGAAAAACTTGAGTTGTTCAAGCAGGTTTTTGGAATGTTTTGTCCTTGAAAATTTTATAATAGAGAACATCTGATTGTTTTCATTCATTCAAGAGGTAAAATGCTAGAAATCAAAGCACAGTTAATATTTTCACATCAGGTTTCAGAGTTGAGACTTGACAATCAATCAATCAATCAATCAATCAATCAATCAATCAATCAATCAATCAATCAATTAATCAACTTTATTAACAGACTCAAGGTCCAGAGACAATAAAAACAAACATAAGACAAAAAAATACTACACAAGAAGAGACAAAGATACAAGGAATTCAATATAAACACCTATACCAAGAATGCCTTAATTCAGACTGATAGCGTGTGGTACTACAGTCAACATTAACCAAGCACTTAATAATAACATTTTCACATTGATTAACTCGACAAATAAACTTAAACATCAAGTTCCTCAACATAGCGTGGAATGTATTGATCCCAGAAGAGACAAACAAGCAACTCGCACTTTCCCAACGAGGCCTCTAGATAATGTTCTTACAGATGAGGTGATGGTGTTTTTTTATTATGCTACACAGGAGTGTCACTTTGAGACATCTACTTTTATTTGCAGTTATGAGTCGAAAGGCTTTAGGTAAATTTATTGATTGAAACATGTGTTTGTGTGCTTCTGAAAAGCTCATTTGTTGCTATTTACAGCTGTTGTAATTACAACTAAATGCGTTTAAAAGGTCTTTTCAAAGCAAAGCTGCGTAGTATTCCTGATTTACAGAAATTATTTTGCAGGCGCACCAATGCATATCTTTACAACTCTGTTTTGCATTTCTGCACATGCTGAAGCTGTTTTCATGTGACACGATGTCAGAGGATGCTGGTGTTATTCCCGGCTTCACCACAAAGCAGACCATTGTCAGACAACGCGCCTCCTTCGTCCCTTTAGGAGACTGGCCTGTTTTCCTGTCAGTTACTGCAGACGGTGGACATTTGATCTTCCTGTACTACATTTATCAGCCAGGGTTACGCAAAAACAAGCTGTCTGCTTACAACGTAGCAGTGTTCCTGTAAGTACGGTAAACATGAAAATGCTTTGGTCCGCGAGCATTTCACATGTTCTTTTAATACTTGTCTACATTGACTTTGTTATGGGTACGATTTTAAAACGAAGTCAAACATGTTGCTTTGATAGAGCCGTGTTTTCATGTAGGGGCTGTCATTACAGAGGTTGAGCACCTCCTGCCTGTGAGATCATCCTAAACCCGTCCACTGCTGGGCCTGAAAACAACAAACAGCTTCGGCTGAGCAAACACCCGAGTTGGTCAGAAGAGCCTCGACACACCAAACAACTTAGTCACTCTTGTTTGTACAAAGAAAATGCAGGCTGCACACACATTATTGATCCAAAACCAAACGTAGCAGGAATCATGGATAGAAGGCGTTTGGCTGTGGACTTTGCAAGGATTTTTGTAAGAAATATGTGAAGATAGCTATGGAGCCCTGCCGAGCAGACCCACAGGCGGCAGTGTGAGAAAGAGAGATGCCAGTAATACTAGGTGAAGGGTTTTTCTTTGTGCTGCGTGATGCAAAGCAAGGTCACACAAGATGTGCACTTTAGAGATCTCATGAAAAAGATAAAGTGTTGAGGAAAATGACTGCTAAATATGTGCTAAATATACATTTTTTGTTGATTTTTGCAGTTTGCATGCAGCATGTTGAGATGTTCATACCTGTGATAAGACTGGAAACCAGCAGCGGCAGCACCAGCATCTGGAGCATTCTCATCAGCAGCTCTCCAGGGAACGAGAAGTACTTCACCTCGCGGTAAGACAATTTATACGGCCGCAGGGCGAACCCCAAAATTATACCTGCAGTCGGATCAAACGTAGTAGGTTCAGGAGCAGGTTTAGAAATGCTCCTAAAAAATAAAACAACACGACGTAGAAAATAAAAGCATCTGAACTTTTTTGTTCTTTTGTGTCCTTGAAGTCTTTTCTCGCCAAGCTTTTGGTTACAGACAAGCTCAGGTGGCAGACCCTGCAGCCTGACCGGAAGAATATCTCAAATTCATCTGTCAACTAAATCTGTCACAACGCCATTTAATTTTAGCAGAGTGGCACATGTGCATGCTTTGAGTGGGCTTGGTTTGCTTCCTGAGGGCAGAATTCAGGGGTTAAAAAAGGCAGGTCAAAGGTCAGACAAGTCAAGCCTGATAAGTCCTTCAGAGCTGTTTGTGCTTTCTGTGTCTTTTGCTTCCGTCTCTCACATCAAGTTAGCGGATCGTTGGGGTAAAGTGATGGCGCTCTCTGGTTTGTCTTAACCCTCTCAGGCTCAAAATAAGTTTGAATGAAAGGACGAACAACTAAGTCCTTCAGGGGTACTTCTGAGTTTAAAAAAATGCTCATGAAATACGTGTGTGGAGTAACCGGGTAGGTAGGTTTTAACGTTGCAAATCTGCAACACCTGCCTCCAGAGGGTTAACCAATGACAGGCAAAGCAGATCCATCAGGAAGGGAGTCTTACCTGTAATGACAGCTGTCACCGTTAGAATGACAAAAGCGTTTTTAACGCAGAAGCTCTTCACGTCATGCTGCTTGATGTTCTCCACCGTCTTTTTGGCCTGCAGGGACCGGGACTGGATGCCAGCTCGGATCTGATGCAGACCACCCCGGGTCCTCTGAGCGTTTTCCCCGCTGCTTTGGGTCATAGCGTCTCTTTAAGGCTCTGCCGTGAGGAAAGCGGAGCTCCACTCGCTTGTAATGATGGAACTTTGAAGGTCCTGTATCCTGTTGGACCTCCGTGACTAAACCTTCTCAGGTTGGTTAAAGGATCACAAGCCGCCTGCATGGGAGAGCAACACGATGCAAGACTGATCATTACATGCAAGAGAAAACATCAATTTGGAAAAAACAAGAGACTTTGTCATGTTAAGTGGTAAAACTTGAGTTGGAACTTTTTTTTTATACTGGTTTGCATCTTTTTTTTTATAAGTATTGCCCCAAATAATACAAAAAAAGCACTGGTACATCAAAGATGCTTTAAAGAAAGCAGCAATCAAAGTGAAGATCAGGCATGTTTCTGTCGCAGAAGCGTAGGAAACTTCCGCTTGTGTACACTAAACTACACGTGTACAGTTTGAGTTCACGCTCCGTCTGGCGGAGCAGGTCTCACACACAAGCTCTGCTTCTGATCAAGTGTTTCACTGCATTTGAAAAACGCATCAAACAGGAAATATTGAGATGAAAGTTGTTTCTGTACCTTTAGACTTGGGTAATTACGTCCTTTGGAGTGATGTCTCAGTATTTCGAGGGGAAAGTTCAGGCTTAAAGCTGGATCGGTGTGACAGGAGAAAGAGGGGCTCTTTGGCTCTGAGCTGGCTGCTGTGATCAGCCAGCAATGAGGAGAAACGGCAGAGAAAGAGGGGAGGGGAGGGAAAAGAAAGGAGGGGAGCCAAAGAGCCAGTGAGAGACTAGAGGCGGCGCTAGTGGAGCGGCAGACACTGGGTTGCACAGTGTGGGCTCAAACTGAAGCGGGGGCTTAAAAAAAACCTGAAATAAGGTAGAGGAGGGGGCGCTTTTCAGACCAAGGGGGACTTGGGGAATAATAAGCTTTTCAAACAGCGAAAAGAAAAAGAACGTTGTTGTTTTCTTCCGCCGCTCTCACCCGTCTTTTGAAATCGTTTTTCACGCTTCATAAGTTTAATCTGACTGGAAGATCTTGTAGAAAAATAGAAAACAAGTCTTGTCTGTTTAATATGAAATAATATTCATACATTTGATGCTGGAACACATCCAACCAATACATAAAAACGGGGCCAGCATTGTTCCTCGGCTGTATTTTATTACCTTCGTACCCTGCGGAGGCCACTTGGTTGTCTTTAACACTCAAAAAATTGTGGAGAATTTGTTAAACCAGACTGAGAATGTAAACGTTTGTCAAGCGTGAGTGTTGCAACTGGTTCTGGGCTGAAAAAGCAACATTCACCGTATACAAGCGTGACACTTAAACTTTTTTTCTTTTTTGAGATGCTGACAGCTGTGGTGCTACGGCAGATGTGGCCACACAGCGTGCTGCACAAGGATAATGACGGCTGAGAGCCACAGCTGTTAGAGTAAAGTGAGCAGGCAATTTGTGTTCGCAGCAAAATTCAGCGATTCGCGGTTTGGCCCGGATGATGACAATTACAGGGAACGTTTGTGGATGAGACTGAAGTGAATGAATGGCGACACAGGGAACCCATGGATGCTGTGAGAAATTTCAGCTTGAATTTCACACGTACTCCTCTGGTCGCAGCATCCCGTAGCAATCTGACCCCGAGTTTGTTTCATAATCTCTCTGGACTTTTGTGTTTCTAGGAATCAAGAGGAACTTGGCAAAGTTTCGAACACACATGAACATGAAACAACCGCCAACTGAATTTAGAGCAGAGTTCATTCAAATCAGAGTCGATTTTCTTCCTCCTGCTGCAAATTCTTATCCTGATTGTTTGGATGAGGTAAGATGCGAATATTTTCAGCATGGTTTATGATATTCAAACCCATTTCTAAATCAGGAGTAATTGTGATGGGTTCATTCACGGCGATGCACATATTTTCTCACAGGCCTTTTGATTCTTCAACAGAAAAATGAGTTGAGTGGAAACAATTAGAAAAGGGTGGTTGAATGTTGTGGTAGTAAATTAATGAGTTTGGGGCGACGGTGGCACAGGGGTTAAGTGCTCGGTCTGAAATCGGAAGGTTCCAGGTCCGAGCCCCGCTCAGTCTGTCGTTGTGTCCTTGGGCAAGACACTTAACCCACCTTGCCTGCATGTGGTGCTCGGAGGGCTCAGTGACACCTGTGTACGGCAGCCTCGCCTCTGTCCGTGTGTCCCGGTCCCAGGGCAGCTGTAGCTACAGTGTTGCTCATCACCACCAGGGTGTGAATGTGTGTGTGAATGGGTGAATGACTGATTGTGTTGTAAAGCACCTTGGGGGGTTCCAGGAATCTAGAAGGCTCTATTTCAAATGCAGACCATTACCATTTATTTCTGAAAGGAATTTGCCAGCAAGCCTTCAGAGAGCATGTGTGTTATTGATTAAATGATCCCAAAACTAAAAATTGTTGCATTTTATACAGAAACCAAATGGATGCAGGCAAAATGAGATGAATGAAAAAGCTTTATTGACAAAATCTCTCCTGAAGCTTGTCACCTTTTATGTGTTAATGAATAAATTACTAAACTGTATTTAATAGTAATGCTTTCATTGTCATTCAGTAGTATATAATGAATATAAATGGTGTCATGGGAAAATGATGTTCCATCAATATGAATGGGGTCAGGATAAGAGCAAATATAAAGTCTTTACTCCCATCTAAAATTATTCCGATCCAATCTCAAACGTGGAAAATCAAGAGATCAGGTACCTAGGTGCAAAGGGTCAAAAGGCTGAGATTCGTGGCAGACATAAGAATATATATATAGTTATAAAAGGGCCAAGTATTAGTTCAACATCTTCACACAAGATTTTATGCTGTAAATTCCTGTTTGACTCATTAGTACCAACAGTGTTTAGATTTGGAATTGCATCCACCTATCTGATCATCACAAGGACAGATGAGTGACAGGAAAGAGGCACTTTAAAGAGCCAATCATATTTCAACTGGGACCATGACCATGTGGCCCCGTCGTAAGAACCACCTTGTGGTTGAAGCACTCTGATATCTGGAACGGGCTCTGAGTAGAGCTACCGCTCCTTCAGTAGCAGCTCTTTCCAGCAGGTGAGTAATGGCTCTGTTCTAATTTCCCCATTTGTGACATCACAATCAGGGACTTGTTGAAACGGCTTGTTTAAAGCATAACATTCCTGATACCAAACAATGAGAAAATGGATGGGCAGGTTTTTATCATGTCTGGAGTGTTTTTAGAGGTAGAGACCAACAAAGTTAAGTTAAAAGTTAAAGTCCCATTAGTTGTCACACACACAGGTCAAATCAAATCAAATCAAATGACCATTAAAATACATTAATAAATCCATTAAAATACACTAAGAATTCCCTGTAAAATACCGTAATAAATCCTATAAAAATACAATAAGAAATCCATTTTAAAATACAGTACAAAAACCTGAGTGCCAGTTCACAGTCCATATCCGGCCTACTTCCCCCAACTTCAACGTCCAAAAGCCAGCGAGAACAGATGTGTTTTCAGTCTTCCTTTAAAAGTTTCTAATGACGTGGCCTGTTTTACATCAGCTGGCAGCTCATTCCAGAGACTTGGTCTAAGTACTGAAAAAGCTTGACTACCACGAGACTTCAGGCTGTACCTAGGCACAGTTAGTAATCTCTGGTCAGCTGACCTAAGGGAACGCACCAGGTGTGTGTGTGAAATTTATTCTCCGCATTTGACCTATCCCCTGGGGGAGCGGTGAGCTGTAGACACAGCCACGCTCGGGAACTATTTGGTGGTTTAACCCCCCCAATCCAACCCCTTAATGCTGAGTGTCAAGCAGGGAGGCATTGGGTCCCATTTTTTCAAAGTCTTTGGTATGACCCGACCAGGAGTCGAACCACTGATCTCCCAATCTCAGGGCGGACACTCTACCACTAGGCCACACGCAGCTGCTCTTTTCTAGCAAAATAACATAGTACAATTGTCATAGTATAAGCCTCGTGGATAACTAGCATTAGTTTTTGTTAAAATGTTCTTTTTATCTGAGAAAAAAAACATCAATTGTGAGTTTCCTCTGTGAACAATGAGCCTTGAAAACACAAATCAGGCTCTTTCAACACTCTTGTCTTTAGAGTCACAAGGAGCGCAGAAGGCATTGTCCGTCATTAACTTGTCTGTGCCTGCTGAACTCTCTTTATCTTACAGATAAAGAGATGCTCGCAAAATAAATCCATGGTGGCTCAGAAGTTTTTCTCAAGAGACTGTTGTCATAAAGCCGTGCTCGCTATTAGAGTCATGTGTTAGGGTTGGTTTTCAAAATTTGTTTCAACCACCAACTTTTTATAGTGTATGTTGGGTACCTTTGCACAAAAATACAAGCTCCAGCAGTAACATTGTATTTCTTGTATCATGTTTCTGTGTATCTTAACAAGAAAGAATGCTAACGCTTAACTGTTCATTCGTTACTTCCATCGTTGGGGGTTCAATCTTGAGCACGTGATTACATTCCTCAGTACAACCTACAAGCCATTACATCTTCCATCACATTTTAGAAAAAGTCTATTTTTAGTTAGTCAAGTCTAGATTTAACATAGCAAAACCATTCATGGGGTGTGCATTACTGGATGTGTGTTATAAAAGTCTTGGCTTTAACAATTTGTCACATCTGGAAAGATTTAAATAAACCATGACTGTTTTTCTTTATCTGCGGCCCGGGAGGTCTCTGTCACACAGGAGCAAAAACTCAGGAAGATGATTCATTTTGTCTTCACAAAAGGGTTGGCTTCTGAAGTCAAAGCAAAGTCTTTCAGGAAGGCGATGCGGAACAGATTGTGTCATGACAGAAATCAGTGAGACAGAAATGTGAAGGTTTGAGAATGACATAAATAATTATAATGTTTGATGGCTTGGTTTTTATAACGGCTGTTTGCACAAACTGAATAAGAAGTCAAAAATAACAAAGGAGCCACTTCTTGCCATAAAAAACAATATTGTCAGATGAATATTCTGTTAAAGATCCAGGGTTTAGAGCAGGGGTGTCAAACTCATTTTAGCTCAGGGGCCACACTGAGGGAAATCTAGTCCCAAGTGGGCCAGACCGATAAATTAAAAAAAACTTCAGATTGTTTTCTTTGTTTTAATACAATCAATATAAAACAAGGGTGGAGCCTGAGGACAGTGTAGTACAAGTACAACACCTGAAGTGTACTTGAAAATTTGAAAAAAAAAAAAAAAAATCAACAAATAAAAAAACATTCCTTAGTGATTCAGAGCTTACAGATCACATGGCAAGATCAGTTTCATGCAGCACTTAAAGTATATTTGACTCATTTTACTTTACATCTTTTAGCTTTCACCAACACATCAATATCAGAAGTCACATCCTGAGTGGCAGCTAACTTCAGGATGGGATTCAAGTTTTTGTGTGAGTCTTGAGCGCAGCTTTGTTTTATTTATACTCATTACAGAAAAAACTTGCTCACAATGAGGAGTTTATTTTCACTCTACATTGTAAAGTATGAAAATAAAGTTTACACAACCATCTCGCGGGCCAGATTTAACCTGCTTGCGGGCTGGATTCGGCCCGCGGGCCACATATTTGACACCCCTGGTTTAGACTGTTGAGGACTTTGAGGATGAGTCATTTTGTCTCATGAATACCCTTTTGGATTGTTTGAAGCATTTGGAGGAAAGATCATGCAGGGAGTCTTGTGTCATGCCCAATGTGAAGCTCATAGTTTAGTCTCAGAGGACAACCATTAAAGGTGGAATATGTAACATTAAAAAAAAACTATAGTTTAAAAAAATAATACCTTCCACGAGGCGTTTAGAGGAGTGCAGAATGGAGCTATATTTAAAACAATTAAAAAATCAAAATTTAATTTTGTCTGCACGGCACTGCGGTTATGTTTACATCTACCAGCCACTAGAGGGCACTAAAAAGTCCTCTCAGCAAGGCGAGGCTGGGGCTGTGTAAAATGGTGGATTTGACTAGTCAAGCAACTGATTCGGAGCCCAGAAGGTGTTCTAACAGTAAATAATGTTGTAAAATAAACGGATTAGTAGAATTTGTGCTGAGTTTACACACCGTTGTATGAAGGTCCCTGTGTGATCCAGGGAGTCAAGAGGTCGGGATGGGAACTTCTGGTGGCAGGACCTTTGGGCAACGGAACCCATAGTGTAACTCCAAGCACGACCCGTCTAGTCTGAGATACCTTCAGGTGACGGCAGGAAGCTGGCATATCTATTTTGCGTCTGAGGCTGTTCGGTTGCTCTTAAAAGAGCCGTTGTGTCTGATATCACTCGCAAATGTTGCAGAGCAATGTTTTGAACTGAGGCCAAAAGAGAGGATGGTGCCAAATGCTTGGTCACCGGTCGGCCGAACCAGAAGGATGCTAGAGAACTAAGGAATCAGGAAGTGATTCCTGTATTTACCAACTTTTTTGTAAATAAATTTAGACAAATCAGAATTTGACACGTTTAAAGGCGTCACCAAAGACCTCAGAGAATCACGCCTTCACTCAGATACTTAGAGGTTATTTCTTAGTGTGATGTGAAAATGTTAAACAATAATAATAATCTTATGATGTGTGAATAAACTGATAGATTAAAATACTAGAATCAACAAATACTGATCTGGTGTAGTTTAAGATCAGAAATGAATCTTTACAGGAAAATTATTCATTTTAACTCATCGTTTGTTATTGTAAAGTATAGGACACATTAATCTAACACTTTGGATTCAAACAAATTGTTCATTCACCAGAATATGATTATATGAAGTTTTAAAGAGTCATTTATGACAAGAAAGATGAACTTTATTCAGAGAGTAGAGGTCTCATCTCCTGCTTGAGACCTTTGGTTTCAGCTAAGATAAAAGGAACCGGGAGAAGAGTTTATTGTGGCTTCCCTTCTTGGCAACAAGGTCGTTGAGCAGTACCTTTCTGGTCTTGAGACCAGACAGATGTGATGTGGCCCAGAATGTGTGATGCAGTTTGTGCCTGCAAGTTAAACGTTAACTTCTGGTCATTTTGATGAAATGCTTGGCCTTTTGGTACGCTACAATGGATCAACATGTTCTCGGTAAATAACTGCAGCGTTCTAAACAATCAATGGTTTGGGCTCAGTTAAGTTAAACAGATTAAGTGTGGAATGTGGAACAAATTCAGGCTTATTGCTGGTAAATCCTGACTGGTCAATTTGTCCATTTGTTTTAGACCTTTAGTAAATGATGTTACATAATCTAGTACACTCACAAAATAAATTAGTAAATCACAGACACAAAATAAATGTTTTATTTGCCTCTAGACAGGAAATAGTAATTGTCTGTGGCCATGAAACTAATTGCTAAATTTAGTTTTAGGCTTTATTTATTGATTTATTCATTTATTGCAAAATTCAGCTAAAGGATCATTTCTACTATGCAACACCCAAGAAAGCTCTCTCTCTCTCTCTCTCTCTCTCTCTCTCTCTCTCTCTCTCTCTCTCTCTCTCTCTCTCTCTCTCTCTCTCTCTCTCTCTCTCTCTCTCTCTCTCTCTCTCTCTCTCTCTCTCTCTCTCATGCACATGTGCACAGACAGCAGCCATACTGTCAGCTTCAATAGGAGTGTGTAACCCTACCCGGCCCTGCTTACTGTACCAAACCTGTACTTTCAGAAGGGAGTGGTCAGGTCCCAGTGGAGGGACGTATCCAGGACAGGTCACAAGATCTACAATCTGCAGTGGTCCTCAAGGGACGCACAGGACTGGGGCCACATTGTTCACCAGCATCATTGTGCACAAGGGTTTCCCATGGATCAAATGTTACAAACTTCAAACCCAGAAGTCTCAGCGTGCTCATAGCTGCTCACTGAGCACGATGGGAGACGAGGTTGTTCACACACAGCTTCTCGCTGATTTGAATGAGGCCCTGCTGGATGCAGTCCCAGTGGTTCATCGTATACAATAAAGGAGAGTGGGCATGATGGTGAAGTGTGTGTGGGCCGGAAAGCAGAAAATACGAGTTAATCAGAAGCAAAACAGCCGGAGAGAATTTTACACACAAACGTTATGTTTTGTACCACTACTGAGACTGGAACAGGATCAGATGCCAGTGAATCAATATTTTTATTTTAGTTCATTGATTTATTTATTTGTAAATTAATTGACAGTAAAATAATTGCAAAGGGCAATTATAGACTGATTGCTGAGTAATAAAATGAGAAATATAGATTTAATAAAGACTGAACAACTATTGCCCTACTTTTTAATTGGATTTAGTGTAGACTGAAATTTCAAAATAAAAGCATGTTTTATTATTTTCTCAAAAAAGTTGTGTTTTGTAATCATTTATTATAAAGTAATTTTGTGCTCATAAGAGTCTGCTTCAAATTTGTGAATGCCACATAAACATATCTATCTGATCTTCTCGTGTGTTAAGAAAGATTTAATGTTTCTAATAAGTCATCAGTCATCAAAATGAGAAATAAAGATAGTGGGATGTCAAGATAACAGCAGGTTTCCATACCTATCGTATGAAATAATCCGTGTTTCGTAAAGAATCAAGAAAATGGCAATCATATCAGAAAATACACCTAACAACTGGTAATGTTAAAAAAAATCATTACAAAAACCCCTAGTTGTGGTATGACTTGATTATTATTATTATTCTGAGCTACTACAGCAATCAGTTTCCCTCTGGGATTAATAAAGTATTTTTGAAGTGAACTGAATTGAATTGACTTATGTGTGAAGTTACGCAACACAATGTATCTTACAAAAGAGAAAAAAAATTGAAGGAAATGATCAAAATGTACGTGATAGCAACTGTGAAAGTACAACAAAAGCATAATAGCACTGTTTATTTACTGTATTCTTATTCATTTATGTCTCAAATCAAGTTTCTTCATGTCAGAAAGCATCAGCCTTGTGTTTAAGGTTTAAGGTTCCCAAATGAGCTGGGCCTTGTGGAGCCAAAGGGGCGTGACCAGAAACCTGACCGGGTCTTTCTGTCACGGTCTGCGTCTGCCCCTTCCTTCATGTGTCTCCTGATGTTTCTCCATCCTCTCTAGATTCCCTTCTGTGTCTCATAGCGCCCTCATGTGTCCTTTGTCTGCGTCTTAATTATGTGTCTTAGGTGTGTAGCCCTTTAAAGTCAATTCCTCCCAGGTCCATGTGTCATTCATTCATCCCCAGCCCTCCAGATCTTCCTTCACGTTCTGTAGCTCCAGCCTCTTTGTCCCCAGCTCGGTGTGTGTGTGTGTGTGTGTGTGTGTGTGTGTGTGTGTGTGTGTGTGTGTGTGTGTGTGTGTGTGTGTGTGTGGCCGTGTTTGTGTGTGTGTGTCCTGCCCCAGTTGGTGTGTGTGTGTGTGTGTGTGTGTGTGTGTGTGTGTGTGTGTGTGTGTGTGTGTGTGTGTGTGTGTGTGTGTGTGTGTGTGTGTGTGTGCGTGTCCATTCCCCAGTTCATTGTATGTGTGTATGTGTTTGTGTGAGTCCATCCTTAGGTTTAGGCCCTGTCCACACTTAGCCAGGGATCTGCCAAAACGTAGATATTTTTCTACGTTTTGGCCTGTCATCCACACGAAAACTGAGTTTTTTCCACACGAAAACGGATCTTTTTAAAAACTCCGGCCAAAGTGAAGATCTGCGTTTTCTCCATTTTGGGTGTCTGCGTGTGGATGGACAAAACTGGAGTTTCAAGGTCCGCAACGTCACTTTCCGCGACATAAAAATGCTGACATCACGTGTTCGACCTGTGTTTACACTAGCCGACAGCATGGATGCCCTCAGAGCTGCGCTCGCTTTATCAATTGTCCAAGCGCTTTTTGCTTGTTTGTTTTTGCAAGTGGAATTACTGCTCCTTGCGGAAGACCATAGACGAAGGACGAGGTTAAGAACGGGGGAAGTACTGCCGCCTACAGGTCTGGCTTGTCCTTAACAACGTATTTATCCGGGTACATGTGGACAGAGTTTGTTTTTAAAACGCGGTAGTGTGGATGCAAGTTTTTGGAGGGGCGAATATTCGTTTAAAAAAAACCCGGCTACGTGTGGACTAGGCCTCAGTTTTAGGTTTAAGTTTTTCTGCCCTCCATTGGTTCTGTTTCCCCCATTTAGAGAATTTGTGTCACCTGCCTTCCCTCCAGCCCTCACTCCACACACCTGCTTCCTGTTTCCTTAATTGTTCTCTGTGTGTATTTAAGCCCTGTCTTGTCTCTGTTTGGTGTCGGTCCATTGTGGTAATGCTGTCAGCCTTCTCTAGTCTCCAGTGTTTGTCTCTAGTTTTCATTTTGGACTTATTGGAGTTTTGGCTTCCAGCTCCTGTGGATTTAAATTTATTTTTTGAACTCATCCTTCAAAATAAGGGATTTTTCTTTATATTATCACCTGCCTCGTGTCATCTTGGGTTCCTGCATTTTGGGTCCTACCAACACCGTATCGTGACACTTTCTGGAAGATATGCTTGAGGTTCTGAAAGATTTTAACATGATACTATTATTTTCTACTACAAACAACTGGCTGATAAAGCCTGCTCCATAAATGATTAAAGTGTATTAAAAAGAGAATACAACCACATGAAGGAAAGGTGATGAGTTTTATTCTGAAAGCTTAATTCTGTGCATCTGAACTGGATTTTAAACTATTATCTTTTCTTTTAGAATTTGTGCATTCACATTTTCATACCCATACAAAGAAATAAATATTAATTTAGAACAGTGAGTTTCATATAACAACAACAACAATAATAATAATAATAATAATAATAATAATGTACACATAAAATTAAAAAAAATTTCTCATTCAAACATTTCCATATTTTAGGTAATTTTTTCAGTTGTTAAAAGTTAAGTTTTATTATTTGAATTTAGTGCATGCTTCATAAAATATTGGGACTACACACTCCAATAATCAGTTTGAAATAACTTGTTCAAGACGAATTGTTTGAAACCATAAATAAATTTCTATTTGCAGTGTAAACAACAACACATGTAAGATAATAACTAATCTTCAGGATTTCCATGGACACATTTATGCTGCAAGTTGAAATTAAATTACTATCGCCCCCTGGTGGTGGCAACTACACAAAAAGTAAAATCACAGTACTCTTTCAGTTGACATTACCAAAAGTGTCACACCTGGCCTTTGAATAATCAGAAACTGGCTTATATTTTTCACTGCGAGCCACAAAACAAGGTTTGGTAACAAAGCTTTTGAAATTATAAACCAGAATGAACACAAACATCATAACAAGATAGTAAAGTGGTAATTCCATCCTATTTGAAAGAGATGTACGTATAATTATGTTCAAGATTATTTAATTTAAGATTAAACTGGACTTTCTATCTTGTGTGTAAGAGTATCACAAGGTTTAGACAGCTCATGAAAGAGAGTACTGATCTTTCCATGCAGATTTATTGATGAGGAACACTTACGGGCACAAGGACACACTTACCTTCTCTAATCTTTTTAAAGGGGGTGGAGAAGTTGAGATTGCAGGCTGACAGACGGCCTCAAAGGACCTGCCGGTGCAGCAGGTTTATATGTGCTGTTGCTGCTCAGATCACGACAGTCAGCCATGATGCAAAACGAAGAACGACACAAATCAGAAGAAACAGAAGAGTGATGCATCTCAGAGATTAATTCCAAAGGACAAAACAACCACATCTGTGGATTCCTCCTTTTGAGAGGGTTTACTTGGGGCTGGATGTAAAAGTTGAACATCTTTATGGAGCACACGCAGGTAATGGACCATATTCTGGAAGGCCAGAATTTCTGGATATTTTTGGGTCTGTGTGGATGAATGCACTGGATCTCTCCAGAACAGTAGAAGATTGGACTCTATGTCTAAACCTTGTGGAGAATGGGTTCCTGGATTTTTTGTGTCATATGGATTTTTGGCTGGAGCACCATGCGTGCTTTAATGTTGTGGGCCCGTGTGCTGAAGATCCTTACGTGTGGCTTCTCTCTTACACCTGAAGTTGACTCCAATTTCTTCTTTTGTCCTGAATGTCCTAACATTTTCAGGCTAGAAAGAATTATGACTTGGTGGTAAACTCTGCATATTGCAACCTTTGCAGTTTCACGACAAGAATAAAACCTCAGATTACATGGTTGTCCATGGAGTTATTTATTGACCCACTTGTGCAAATGTGCTAATTCGATGATATAATCATTTTTCATAATGAGCCAAACATTTTAGTGTCTACAATAAGTAGTTTTGTTTTGTGGCTTGTTACTATAAAAGGCCATAATCGAAATAAAGATTTAAACAATGCATCTGAGTTTTTTGTTTGAGGAAAAGTGTTTACATGATCACATTTTAAAAAATACAAAGAAATAATATTTTATTTTCAATACAAAGTTGCTGTAACACAAATTTGATGCATCTGGATGTCGATGTTTGTGTGAATAACGTGTGGTTGCAACAAAATGATTTAAACATTCTCTGCAATAACTCTTTGCAGTGTGTCTAGACCAAAAACTTAGCATTCTTTTGATTTGATGGTTTTTAAAGTCAGTTCTGACATATCATCTTTGTTTTTTGGTAACCTGTTCATGCAGTAATTTGTGCATTTTATCAAGATGTTTTGTCTTGTTTCAAATAATTCTTGGCAGCTTCTGTTTGTGGGATGTTTAATTGTTCTCTGTATTCATATTGCAGGTAATTAGCCCTCTAATTCCTCCAAGAATCTTTGGAACAAAAGTCTGCAACATAGGCACCGGGTCCATCTGAATTATTATTTATTGTAGTTTTTGTTTTACTTCTAAAGTCAGTTCGTTCTCTCTAACTTCATTTTGTTGATCCTGCTTGATTTACCATCTGATATTCTCCCCTACACGTGTTGTGTTACATTTTGCCTCCTATAAGCTGAAAATAATTAAATCATATTGAGAATGCTGGTTCTCATAGGACAAAACCTGCAATCCACTGTGATTTCCCGCTTAGGTTGCCTACATTACCCACAGTTCCACGCTGCCTTAGAAAGAAGACGTGATGACGCAAACGCAAGTTTCTTACGCAAGCTAGTTTCGAAGCTTGTATGTACAGTCTGTTTCGAAGGCTGTGTGCGTCTGTTGTTGGAGTTGTAAGAAAATTGTAACAGTAAAATCGTAATGTGTCTGTTTTAATAAGCTTCAGTGTCAGAGAGGAATTGTCAAAAGGTAAAACGGAGTTCACTTCCGGTTACTGAATCAAGACATTTGTTATTTATTATGTCGGGTTGGTGAAAGTGAAAACACTGCTCACCACAGTTACAGTTCATTTAGAAAACAGTTAAGCTAGCAGCCAAGTTGTTGGAGCGGTGAGAAAAACATTAACGTCATCAATAATAATAATTTTGTTCAGTGGGAATTTGTATAGAAACTAAAGTGTTCCATTAAATGGGATGAAAACGAGCATTTGTCCTGTTTTTATTCCAATAATGTGATCAAATCAAATAAGTTAGCGGAACTATGTACTAAATATGGTGGTTACTATTTTGTGCTTCATCTATTCCATTATTTTCTAATCTAACTCTTGACTGATCACGTCGGCATTATCAGCTCCTCTTGTATTTTTCTTGACTCCTTCAGACTGGATGCCACGATGAAATCTTGAGTGATCTTTTATCACCATGAGTGCTGCTGCCTTGTCTGTGGTGGTGTTTGTTGTTTTCCTCCTGGCCCTCTACCTCCTCCAGCGTTATGGGGATTTGCGGAAGCAGCAGCGGATGGTCCTGTTGGGGACGCATCTGTCCTGGTACCTTTGCTTCCTCATCGTGTTTGTTCTGCCACTTGACGTCAGCACGGTAAGTGAGGATAAAACAGAAAAAAAAAAACATTATTTAATTGCTTTTGGTCCCTGTCTACATTGCAGTGACTTGCTTTATTTGATGTGTTTGTCTGATGAGGTGACCTTGCTCTTTCCTTAGACCATTTACAACCAGTGCATTCATGACAGTTTAAACCACACTCCCTCTGTTTCTCAAGGAAGACTATTAAATCAGCACAACACCAACTCAACATTTAAAACAAGGTAATCCGGACCTTATTGGTCACAGTTGGTTTACACAAAGGATATGTGTTCCTTCAATCTGTTTCCTGGGGTTAAACAACTTTACTCTGTGTGTGTGTGCGTGTGCTTGTGTGCAGTGTACCTAAGGTATGTGAGGAGCCCTGGAGTTATATTGCAGACGGTATCCTGCCAGTGTTTTGGAGAGTGGTTTATTGGACTTCCCAGTTTCTCACATGGTATATTTCACCCTATTGTCTAATGAACATACTACTAACCCCAACTTTCCACCAGAGGCGTAAGCGGCATGTAACATCTGCGAAACGCCATATGCAGCTAATAGCAGCTGGTATTAGTGATGCACGGATAAGAAATTTTTGGGCAGATACCGATATCCGATATTAATATCACTGTAATGGCCGATAACCGATATTTGCCAATACCGATATACTGACACTAATGCTTCTAATATAATTTGTTTATATATATATTGTGTATAGAATGAAAATTATTAAAGCTGAATTTAAATTATTATGTACACACAACATAAACATTTACGCCTCTGAGATGATTATGATCACTGTCACGTGACTAAGCAATTACACATCACCCTCTGAAAAAGGCAAACAAATGGAGACAAGATGGAAAAAATATCGGTTGTTAATATCGGCCCGGTTTTATTCATCGAACAGACACCGATATGTTAAAAAATGACCTACATCGGCCGATGCCGATATCGATGCCGATTTATTGTCCATCCCTAGCTTGTATAGTCAATGGTTTTGTTTCCTCTTGGAACACAGTGACGCTAATCCAGCACGTACCAGAAGCGTCTTCAGAAACGTGGAGTCATGGTGCTCTGCTAAGTTTACTCACCGGGTCTGATTCTTACGCGCTACTCGTCCAGAACACGCCAACCTCAGCAATTCAGATTGGGCCAGAAAAGAAAACATGGGAGAAGTGTAAAGCATATTTCAAAATAAAAGACAAATGCAAACCTAGTTAAATATATATACGTATATATATATATATATATATATATATATATATATATATATATATATATATATATATATATATATATATATATATATATATATACACACACATATATATATATATATATATATATATATGCCAAAGATAACATCAGCTCTTTGGTGCAGATAAAGAGAACAAAATAAACCACAGATCTTTTGGATGTACGCTGGCACTTTTATCCTTGCTTGTTATTGCGTGAACTGGCAAAATCAGGCATGATCTTGCAATTCTCCTGTGATTTTGTGATCTCATGGGACTAGCTGTGTGGAAATCATTCATAAGCTCAGTGCGTCTGATACACACCTGGTAGAAAGAGATTTGCTGCTGAGGTTGCAGTGGAAATACACCGCTTGAGCTAAGTGCCGTTTGCACATCTGATGTAAAGCCCAAAGTAGACCCCACTGTAGACTGGGATTGTTCCACTTGCGATTAATAAACTGTTGTGGTGTGAAGCATTGACTCTGTGTGTGTGTGTGTGTGTGTGTGTGTGTGTGTGTGCGCGCGCGCGCGTGTGTGTGTGTGTGTGTGTAGGCTGTTGTTGCCATTCATGCAGTCTTACTCACAGTCGGGAGCATTCTCTACGGTTGGAAAGATTAAAACAGCTCTCATTGAAAATGCCATCTATTACGGCACCTACCTCCTTATCTTCATCGCTCTGCTGGTCTACGTCGCCGCTCACCCAAAGTGGAAACTTTCTTGGTATGTCAACTTCAAATGATCACAGTGGTTGTTGCTATTTTTTTCTTCTTCATTTAGCCAAGTATGTTGTTTATTTTCATAAAACCTGTACAGGACAGCGATCCAGACCATCGGTATCACAGCTGCCAACACCTGGGGCCTTTTCCTTTTGGTGCTGTTGCTAAGTTACGGCCTGGTGGAGATCCCACGTTCTTATTGGTTCTCATCCTCCAACGATTTTCTGCTGACCAAGACTTACTTTAAGGTAGCAAAACTGGCTACAGAGAAGGCAGCAGCAGAGGAGAACCTAGCAGATGTTATGGAGGTGAGAGTTTTCTATCATTTCTGTTCTGTTTAAACAAAATATTTCAGTGAAATCTGATGTTCGTATAAAAAAGAATCTATCTAAATTTTCACTGAGCAGGAAGTTGCAGACGCCAGTGTGTCTGTCAGGTTCAACCACAATCTTAGGAAATGCGTGGACACTATTTTGACAAAGGTGAGATACGCACGAGGACTTTTTTAATATGGAATTTTTATTTACAATTTAACACATTGTGTAGATCATCAGACCGTACATGAACATCATCTCGTTTCAGTGTCCCGATAAGTATCAAGAAGAGATGGGAAGCGACGTGGAAAGTTCTCAGAACAACAACAGTATTCTCCCAACTAAAACAGGCTTAGTTAACCTTCATAAGAAAGTAATTAAATGCCTCATTATGGTTTAAACCAATGATGCAATAGGGACGATTATTAAGTCTGACTGTTGGTTTTAGGTCATTTCTGCTGTGCAGACAGAGAGTCGGACTTGGGTTCAGTGGTGCATCTTGTTAGATCAGATCTTTCATCTGGAAGATGTAGCAAAAAACCAGAGCTGCCCACAGCGAATCTTCACCCACAGCTTCCCATCAGCCCACCACAGCTGGATCCAGAGGTTCATCTATACCCCGACTGTAGGTGAGTTCAGTCAGAGCAGGCAAGAGTGGTACTGAGACTTCCAGAGTACATCGTTCCTCTTGAGTTTATTTCTGAGTTCTGCAGCAGCAAAGACCATCCTGTCGTGTGTGTGTGTGTTGTTTGTTTTTCCTGCTCAGAGTGGTACTGGGAGTGTGTGTGCAGACGTGTGTTCTACAGGCTGCTGGCGGTGATCCTGGCTCTCCTCTCTGCAGCTGTCATCTGGTCCGAGTGCACCTTCTTCAGCACACACCCAGTCCTCTCTCTGTTTGCTGTTTTTGTTCACAAGGCTGAACAGCAACACATTTATATTAGCATGGAAGTAAGCATTTACTTCGTTATGATCAGACTAGAGGCCGGCCGATATATCAGACCGATATATTACATTCTTTTCTATATTGGCCATGAGCCAAAATGATTTTAAAAGCCGATTAAAAAAAAAAAAAAAAAAAATCAGGCACCCGTGTGGTCAACTGCTGCCACTACTAGACTGAAGAAAGGACCAGAAGGACCCCAACACACCTTTTTTTTATTGAGTTTGTTTTATATTTGAGTCCAATATTAGGAGATTTATTGACTTATTTAATTCGTGTTGCACACAGTGAGTGTTCAGTTACCTTTCACAATCAACGTGCTGCTAAAACTTATCTGTATCAGCCATAATAATCGACTTTAGATATCGGCCATCTCCAACAAAATTCTTTAAAAATTGGTACCGGTGTCGGTACAGGATCGGCTCGGGGTCCTTCGACTGCCGATGACGTGAACACGAAGCTTACGGAAGTGACATTATCACGTTATGATTTTGATTGGTCAGAACAAATTTGCGGTCGTAGTCTTAGCGGTTGTAGTCCTGTAGTCCAAAAATCAACACTTTTTGGAGAAAATATGTTTGAATTTCTAAAGGAAATGTAAAATATAAGCAAATGATAAACGCTGGCCCTCAAAAGCTCTTGATGTTGATGAAATGGGGCAAAATAAAATATAAGAACTTTATTGAAAGACATCAAGCAATATTTTGAATCAAAGAATGAATTTAGATAACAACTAAGGAAATATACAGAGGAACTCCACATTAATACAAACACATATGGCTTCACATATAAGAACTGTTCTATTTTTAGTCAGTCCGAAGTTGGTTTTATGCAGTTTCACATTCTTTACAAAACAAGATAATATGGTGTTTTATTAACAAATTACAATTATAAAGAAAACATTTAGGTGTTAACAAACAAGAATTTATTAACAAAACTGCTGATGTCTTTCCAAAACGTAAGTGTGAAAGCCGAGTAGGGTTGCAGTAATGTGACGTCATCGGCAGTCGAAGGACCCCGAGCCGATCCTGCACCCGAGCAGATCCTGTACCGACACCGGCATCGGCCTAAAAAACAAAACAAAAACATATTGGTCGGCCTCTAGATCACACAAGTTTTTAATCTTGCATCGTTTCATCAGACTTTTCCCTTTTGTGTTTGTTTTTCTCCATTAGATGTTGTGCTTTGTGATCATCCTCTTCATGTGTGTGTGCGTCTACTCCACAGTCTTCAGGATACGGTTTTTTAACTACTATCACCTGGTGCCACATCACCAGACGGATGCTTACAGCCTGCAGTTCAGCGGCATGTACGTCCGTCGTGTAAAGTGTTCAGTTTGAGGTTGTCTTTCTTGTTTGTTATCGTGGAATTAGTTAATGAAATGTGAAAATATGAAGTGAAAACAACGCTCACTCTTTGTTAAGATGACAGGTTACTTTTCTTTGTTGTTGTATTATTATTTTTTTTTTTTGTCTAGGCTGTTTTGTCGTCTGACCCCTCCTTTATGTCTCAACTTTCTTGGTCTGATCCATATGGACTCTGCCGTCTCACACCAGGACAGAATACAGACATCCTACATGTCTGTGGGTTCTCGCACACAAGAATACATCCTAATGCATCGATCAAACCGATAACTCTGTTATAGGAAATAAAACGCGAGGAAAAAAAGTGTTTCTTCGTATTAAACTGAATGTGATTGTCTTTTGTTTCCCTAGATAATGGGCTCGACGCGTCTGCTGCCAGTCATTTCTGATGGGTTCTACATTTATTACCCCATGCTGGTCCTGCTGCTCTGTGTTGCCACGTTTTATAAGTAAACCAACAGACACGAACACCTGAAAACTCACGTTTTTATTACAAAGGCTACATTCACATGTAGATCTGAGAGTATTAGATCATGAGGGGGAAATCCAAATGAGAACAATAGGAAATCAGTGTTAATGTCGCTACATAACGTCTGTTTGGATGAAATTTACTGTGGGTGAATTTTATTTTTACATTAGACATAAAGAATATCCTTTGTGATAATTTGTGTTTCCTTTTGTGGATTTGTAGCCTGGGCTCCCGCTGTTTGAACCTCCTGGGCTTCCATCAGTACATCAGTGATAACGACATGACCTCTGACCTAGTGGATGAAGGCAAAGAACTCATCAGGAGAGGTACACTGGTCACTGGTTGTAGTAGATATTTGCCTTTCAAATGTTTCTGCATAGTTGAAATGTTATGTTTCAGCTATTGGATAAAAACGATCATAGTTATTAGCTGGGATGAGAATCAGCTCTTCTAATCCGAGACCATGGTCTTGAGTCGAGAAAGGGTAGAATGGCTTCTCCGGGTCAGGGATGAGGTCCTTCCCCAAGTGGAGGAGTTTAAGTATCTCGAGGTCTTGTTCACAAGTGAGGGAAAGCTGGAGAGTGAGATCGATAGGCCGGTTGGTGCTGCGTCTGCAGTGATGCGGGTGTTGTACCGGTCTGTTGTGGTGTAGAGAGAGCTGAGCCGGAAGGTGAAGCTGTCGATTCACCCGTCGATCTACGTTCCTACTCTCACCCATGGTCCCGAGCTTTGGGTAGTGACCGAAGGAATGAGATTACTGATACACATGGCCAAAACGATTTATCTCCGCAGGGCGGCTGGGCTCTCCCTTACAAATAGGGTAAGAAGCTTGGTCATCAGGGAGGGGCTCAGAGTAGATCCGCTGCTCCTCCTCCACATCAAGAGGAACCAGTTGAGGTGGCTCGGGCATCTTATTAGGATGCCTCCCTGGTGAGGTTTTCCAGGCACGTCCAACTGGGAGGAGACCCAAAAGAAGACCCAGGACACGCTGGAGGAACTATGTCTCTTGGCTGCCCCCGCGACCCAACCCCGAAAAAGCGGAGGATAATGAATGGATTGATGAATAATTATTAGAAACTTCATTAATTACATTTATTTTCTTATATTGGAAAGACGTAAAGAATGCAAACAGTTTTTGAATAAAATAGATTATTTTTCCATTACTTTTATTGTGATACAAAAGCTTTTATTCAAAATAGGGGATTGTATATGCAGAAATCTACCAATACAAAATAAATCATAATACAGACGATACAATTACAATGCTGAAAGCTAGACAATATTTGCAATTTTTAAGACTTAATGTAATTTGAAAAATCCAGCCAGACACTTCCAAGAAACATCCAGTGTTACGCCGGGGACACACCGGCCGACGAAGCGCCACGAAGTTGGGGCCGCCTTCATTCGGTGCCCTTGTTATCCTATTCTATGGACCACATGGGTCGCCGAAGCGCCGCGCACCGGCGCTCCAGCCCGCGCCGTGCAGCGATTGTTTTGGCGTCTGCTCTGTTTTTATCGCGAGCCGCGGGTGGACCGCGTCAATTCTGGCAGCAAGTCAAACCTAGACATAAGAGGCAGGCCGGTAAATTTAACAAAAGAAAGCATTTCAAAATACAATTCTGCGATAGTCAAATGTGTTCGTAAACAGACACTGCATAAAAACCACACACACACACACACACACACACACACACACACACACACACACACACACACACACACACACACACACACACACAGAGTCAATGCTTCACACCACAACAGTTTATTAATCGCAAGTGGAACAATCCCAGTCTACAGTGGGGTCTACTTTGGGCTTTACATCAGATGTGCAAACGG
>SSNQ01000412.1:1820755-1843742 GCA_006942095.1 Nothobranchius kuhntae
AGGACAATTTGGACAGACCAATCAACCTAACAGTCATGGTTTTGGATTGTGGGAGGAAGCCGGAGTACCCGGAGAGAACCCACGCATGCACAGGGAGAACATGCAAACTCTATGCAGACAGATCCCAGGCCGGGAAGCAAGGCAACAGTTCTAACCACTGCGTCACCGTGCAGCCCAACTTTTGAACATATCATTTGTTATTTGTAATAAAAACTAGGTTGATGACTCTAATGCAAACATTACATACGGAAGCGCAATGATAGCATAAAGCAAATGTCTGCAAAAAGTCTAAAACCCTTTCCTCTAAATAAACAAGACTTTATTCATATTTCTGCAGTAGGGAACAAACTGAGTGGATAATGTTAATATTCCACACATGCTGCTACTACGGCAATCTGAATCTGAACACATGCAGATAAAATGTGACTTTACTGTCAAAATGACCACACAGAATTAAGTACAACATATTTTACTAAAGATGCAAAAGCTGCATTTGTTAGATACTCGTAAATCAATCCTCCCATGTTTACATTTTATTTCTGTATGAATTCCCACCGTTTTGATCTAATAGGAGCTCCTATGTGTCCCACAGACCAAGCTGTATGAGCTGGAAGGCCAGGTGAGACGTGGAGCAGCTGAGCGAGGAGCTGCAGAGACCAAGAAGGCGGAGTTTCAGGAGGAGATCCAGAAGCAGAAGGAGCAGATCGCTCGCATAGAAATCATGTACAAGAGGCAACTAGAAGGAGCACAGGTCACCTGCAGCCAAGAGAAGGTGAACTTTAACACCATTTGGTGTCAGAAAGTTGTTTGTATTTTCATGGAAGCTTTTTGATCACTGTTAGGGTTGGGCATCGAGAATCGAGCATCGATTGGAACCGGTTCCAACTGTTCATTTTCCCCGGAATCGCTCAATGTTTTTTATTTCGATTCCTAGTTTCGATTCCTAGAATGCCGACGGGAGTGGAATTCGCGGCCGATCTCCGTGGAAACATAAAGGTGATCTGCAAATTGTGATCAACACTTTTCAGAGCTGATCACACCAGCTGTCTGTGTGCAGCACAGAGTCTCCCCCCTCCCCCCACCCGCACGCAGCGGCCAAATATAAACAAACGCACCTGCCGAACTTTTACTCCGTGATGTAAACTTTAACTCCTGCAGCATAGAGGAAACTTGTTAAGAGACGTCAACACGGTGGATTTAATAGAAGCTTTAAAGAACAAACTCTGGACGGTGTGAGGTGAGTTTGTCTCACTGCAGAAATAAAAACACACACGGAGCGTCAGCAGGCTGAACCATAACCTGTAGAATAATTAAAGTCGTCATGCTAGAGCAGCTTCTCTGTGGTGGACCACACCAGCTTCTGCCACAATAAGTAATAATAATAATCAATTACACACAAAGTTGTGAACATTTTAGTTTCCTTTCTGAACTATTTCTGTTGAGTTTTAATGTTTAAATCTGTTAGATTGTTACTGACAGCAGCTACGTTTAAGTTTCACTTCCTGTTCTGACTGAATGCTGCTGCAGCATGGAGGTGTAGCTCTCAGTCATCCTGGACGTGATCATCCTGAGAGTTTTAGCTGAAAACAGCTGGACGTTCCTGGATATGTTGGAGACATTTAGCCTCTCATCCCAGAGGCTTCTTCCAGACTTTGGTTGTGGTCAGAAACAAACACACTGGTTGTGCTGCAAGTCTTTTTTCTTCTGTTTTCTTCTTCTCCAAAACATGTTTTGGTCTAAATGAAGGTGATGTTGTTGTTCATAGAATTAAAATTCATGCTGAAGTTACGATTATTTCATCAAGTAGGACCTGTGGTTAGATAGCTCATGTAAAGCATGTCATGTCTTCAAAGATCCAGAATCGGGAATCGATAGGAACCGGAATCGAAACAAGGAATTGGAATCGGAATTGTTCAAAATCAAACGATGCCCAACCCTATTTATGGTTAAAAATGTTAATATTGTTGCTATATTTTGTATTTAGACAAAGCTGCAGCAGAATATTTCCTCCAGCACCAAAACAATTCAGGATCTCAAAGGTAGCAGTGAAAATTGACTACTAACTAAACTAACTAAACATGAATAAATGACTTTGACATTGTACCGGGTGTTCTGCAGGTCAGCTGAATCAGCTGAATGGTGACTTGGGGAAGTTTCAGAAGACGCTGCAGAGCTGCCAGGGCAACATGGACTCCCTCAACAAGAAATTAACATCCGACCTGTCAGCACACGTTTGTGTAGATCTTCACACGAGTTTCTGTCAGCAGGTTTGGTTCATGTGAATTGTTTTTGTGAGCAGGACTCGGTGCGAGTCCAGGGTCCAGTCCCAGAAGGAGCTGTGTGATGAGAAACTGGCTGCTGAAAAACGTGAAATCCAGAGGAAAACGGAGAAGCCTGCAGGCGTCTCCTCACAAGTGGAAGTTAGTTTGCATTTTTCAAATGCTGGGTTCTTCTGTTTGTGACGTGAGCATTAATGGTGTATGATCTCCACCCCACAGGAGAAGGGAGCAGAGAAAATGGGCTCAACGGTTAAAACTGTAGCTGGCGAAGTTCAAACAACCTTCGTTCTTGGCCACACTCCAATCATCCCTCTGCCTAAAGGAAATGAATCCCCTCAAACACACACCAACGATGTCATCACTGACGAAGGTAAAACCTTGAGCAGTTGTCATCTGTCGTAGTTTATGGTCAGCATGTTAGTTTTGGAGAAGGCGTTCGACCCCATCCCTCCGGAGGCCTCGTGGGGGCACTTCGGGATTATGGGGTACCAGGTCCTCTGATACGGGCTGTTAGGTCCCTGTATGGCTGGTGTCAGAGCTCGGGCCTCATTGCCGGCAGTAAGTCGGGCTTGTTCCCAGTGAGAGTTGGACTCCGCCAAGGCTGCCCTTTGTTACAGATTCTGATCGTAACTTTTATGGACAGGACTTCTAGGTGCAGCCAAGGTGTTGAGGGGATCAGTATTTGTGGCCTAAGGATCGGGCCTCTGCTTTTTGCAGATGATGTGGTCCTGTTGGCTTCATCAGACTCTGGCTTTTGCCGGAGTGGTTTACAGCTGAGTGTGAAGCAGCTGGGATGAGAATCAGCTCCTCTAAATCTGACACCATTGTCTTGAGTCGAAAAAGGGTAGAATGCCTTCTCTGGGTCAGGGATGAGGTCCTGCCCCAAATGCAGGAGTAAAGGTTGGTTTATGCTTGATGCGTCCGCGAGGTCCGCGCGGCGAAATTGCGTCATTTTAACAACCACGCCCCTCCACCGCGCCTCCGCACGGCCCAAAATTTTTGCACCGCGCACCTAGGAAATTTTCTAACCACGCGGACGGTCAGACATGGAAAAACATGGCGGACCGGCAAGAACTAGTATGGCAGAGGTTTGTAAATACAGACATTTGTATGATTCAGCTCTCAAAGATCACCGTGATCAACATGTTGTTAATAATTCTTGGAGAGAAATAGCTCGCACTGTCGGAAAAGACGAGGACGCTGTTAAAAATGCTGGAATGCCATGTTGTAAACAACATTAATTTCTACTTCTACTATGGTGTAGTGTTGGATGCATGCTGTAGAGCTCCATGCTGCCCCCTACAGTTTGGGAGAATATTGGCTCACAGCAGAGACGAGCCGCATGAATCATAAACGCTGCGAGTTGTGAAGCGCATTCCAGCCGCGAGCCGCATCACCGCGCGGAAAGTGAACGCGTCAAGCATAAACCAAGCTTAAGTATGTCAGGATCTTGTTCACGAGTGAAAGATGGAGTGCGAGATCAATAGATGGATTGGTTCTGTGTCGGCAGTGATGCAGGCATTGTACCGTTATGTTTTGGTGAAGAGAGCTGAGCTGGAAGGCAAAGCTCTCGATTCACCTTTGGTCACGAGCTTTGGGTAGTGATCGAAAGAACAAGATGACAGATACAAGCGGCCAATACGACTTTTCTCTGCAGGGTGTCTGGGCTCTCCCTTAGGGTGAGAAGCTCTGTCATCTGGGAGGGGCTTGGAGGAGGCAGTTGAGGTGGCTCAGGCATTGTTGGGATGCCTCCCTGGTGAGGTTTACTGGGTACGTCCAACTGGGAGAAGACCTAAAAGATCACGCTGGAGGGACTATGTCTCTCGGCTGGCCAGGGAATGCCTTACGCTGGGGACACACCGGCCGCGGAAGCGCAGCGAAAATGGGACCGCCTTCATTCGGCTCCCTTGTTAAGCTATTCTATAGACCACATGGGCCGCCTCGCGCCGCGAATCGCCTCGCGCCGGCGCTCCAGCCCGCGCCGTGCAGCGATCATTTCGGCGTCGGCTCTATTTTTTTCGCGAGCCGCGGGTGAATCGCATCAATTCTGGCAGGAAGTCAAACCTAGACATAAGAGGCAGGCCGGTAAAGTTACCAAAATAAAGCATTTCAAAATAAAAGTTCCGCAAAAGTCAAATGTGTTCGTAATCAGACACTGCAGAAAAACCACACGAACACACACACACATACACACACATCGAACTTGTGTGCGTGTGTGACCACGTGAAGGGGGAGTGGTTTTGGGTGTCTTTTCACTGGAGCAAACAGGACAGAGAGGCAGAAAGTCTGAGGCAAGCAGTTAAGATGGATGACTTTAAATGAATTATGGAAGTTGAGAAACACAAGGAGCTGTACGACCCCCGAAAAACATGCTTATTTACGTACCCATGTCGGAAGAAACTGCTAGGATACAGCCGCAGAATTGGAGCGGGTTCCAAGAGATTCAACTAAACAACTCATAAAAGTTAAAGTCCCATTAGTTGTCACACACACAGGTGTGTGTGCGAAATTTATTCTCCGCATTTGACCCACCCTCTGGGGGAGCGCCGTGGTGAGCTGCAGACAAGCCGCGCTCATACTATAGGTTCACACACACACACACACGCACGCACGCACGCACGCACGCACGCACGCACGCACGCACACACACACACGTACAAACACTCAAACGTAGAGGAAAAGAGCTGAGAAAAGGCAGAGAGGAAATGGAGGACACCAAGTGTTTAAAAGAAAAATTACAGCTGAGCCGAGGCGCGCCTCGACTGGGGCGCGTCTGATCTGAACTGAGGAGCGGCGATCAGCGGCCGAATTTCGTGAGCGATTCGCTTCTCGGCGCTTCGCGGCGCTTCCGCGGCCGGTGTGTCCCCGGCGTTAGGATCCCCCGGAGGAGCTGGCCCAAGTAGCTGGGGAGAGGGAAGTCTGGGCCTCTCTGCTTGGGCTGCTGCCCCCACGACCCGACCCTGGATAAGAGGAGGAAAATGGATGGATGTATTTTAGATTTGTCCTTGTTTATTTTCAGATTCTAAGATCTTAGATCAGTCTCAAACAAAGGATGTCTCCAAAGTGAAGCTCCCATCGGCTCCCGTAACTGCTGTGGTCAAGGAGGACAACCATCAGCCAGGAGAGGAAGACCTGGACGCAGACACGGCTGTGGCTGAGGCCAAGATCAGCAAAGACAGGAAGGAGGATCTGACTGAGAATAAAAGCATGGAGGTGATGGATACTCATGATGAAGGTGCTCAGACAGAAGGTAATTACTTTTAATTAAAGAGAAAAAAACCCAGCAGATGTGTTTATACTTATAAAATGGTAAATATATATATTTTACATCATCAACTGTTCTGCTAATGCCTCCAGGTCAGAGTTTTACTAAAGCGAGACACAAAGCAAACAGATCAGCCTGTAAACCCAGGTGTTTCCATTTTCAGCTTCAGGGACGGTGTGAACTGATCAGAGATGAAACACCGGTTTATACTTTCAGAACCCGACCCTGGTATGGAGGGCATGCTGATCGATCAGGGGAGACCAGATGAGACCCCTGTGGGCCAGAAGCTCGAGGAACCAGATGAATATGATGGTGATGAGCAGGTGGTGGGTGGAGTTGATTTGGAGAAACAGCAGAGGAGCAAACAAGGTGAAAACATAAGTATGTGAGACGTCTGAGAGCTTGTGTTCTCAGCTCCCTTCGGATTTGTTTACATTAGACCCTTGGAGGTGTTTGTTTAAACGACAGGTTTTATTTGTGTTTATATTGTGGCTTCTGTTTATATTTACGTTTTGCTCTTTTACAGACAAGGAGATGGAGGAGGAACTAGCCGACTATAATGGGGATGATGAAAACGAAGGAGAGTTTGAAGCAGACAAGCAAGCTGCCCTTGCTCAAATCTAAGGTACACGGCAATACACTATCATACTTGTCAGATTTGGATCGTGTATGGCCTTTTTTTGTCCTGATAAACCAGCAGAACCAGCTTTAGCTCCACAGAAGCTGCTGTCACTAATACCTGAATCTCCTTGCAGAGACCGAGTTGATGGATCTTCCACATCAGAGAAGAGAAACTGCTTGTTCTTCACAGATCAGCTGCAAAAAATGTTTTTATGTGGAATTTTGTTGATAGGAAAAGTCCCGGATGGTCTTTTTAATTTAATTGTTTTACTTGAAAGTTGTTTCTTTTTTTTTTTTTTTTTTTTCCTTTGGTTAACCGCTCAGTTCATGAGTTGCCAAGATGACTAAAACATCTGAAGAAGTGACACCGTTTGGTTTTTGGAAACAGATCTGATCGACATGAATGAAAATGAGAAGATTTTGATGGTGTTGATGTGCGGAATGTTGACTTGAACAGGTGTGAGTTGTGTGCTCACTGGTTGGATTACATACAGCGTGTGAAATACTGTGGCTGCTGTGACCGCTTTCTGCCAGCAGAGGGCTCTGCAGCACAGGTCTCCTCTCTGAATATGAAGTTTCTCATTAACATGGGATTTAATTCTGGGCCAGTGTTGCAGAATTATTTAACCATCTGAGGTTTTGCATGGCTGTAGGACATCATAAATGCTGTATTTCCTGTTAAGTATCAGATTTTCAGAAATTTGGGTCTGTACTGGTTAGACTTAAATGAGTTAAACCTAGGTTTATAGCCCTTGGGTCATAAACTATGAGCTATAAGTATATTGGTCTTTTTATACTGGGAACCAGGAGTTCTTTTAGTGATCATCTTGTTTCTTGTTTATTTTTGCCCTGATTGTGCCCTGAGCAGTTTTATGACTGAATAAAAATAAAAAAATAAAAATCTACATAAATTGAAAAATCGTCTTAAATAATCGAGATCTCAATTTCAGTCACAATAATCGTGATTATTGTTTTTGCCATAACCGAGCAGCCCTACTTTAGCATATCCGGTCACATAATGATGACGTCATATTCAGTGGTCGTTGTGCATCATTTCAGGCCCCGTGGTCAACTGTCTGAACCGCTGAACAGAAGTGCCTGGCTTATTTTCTAAGTAAAATAAATATGTGAAATACGTTGTCCACATCAGTGAGTCTCTAAGTCTATTCTTTTTGTATGTTATATATGTTAAAATATGTGTAAATAGGTCGCTGATTAACACTTGCAATTTAGTGTTGTGATGGTTTTAAAAAAATTCTGAAGGTAGTAAAAAAAAGTATTAAAAAGTAGTAAATTTTACTTAAGGATTGCTGTATATACCCTGTGACATATACAAATATATTTAGTAAACATATAGTTTCTAATCAAACATGTAAAATATAAAACTATTTATTATACAATACAGTACAAACCCAGTTGCTTCAGGGCAGCCAACTCTCACCAGAAATGAGCTTGACTAACTGCCGGCAATGCGGACCGAGCTCTGACACCGGCCGTACAGGGTCCTAACAGTCCGTATCAGAGGGCCTGGTACCCCATACTCCTGAAGTACCCCCCAGAGGGTACGGGCTGTTAGGACCCTGTACCCTACCCTGTTCTTATCATATCCTGTTCTTGACTGGACCTGTAGTCACCTCAACATCTGATGCTGTACAAAAGGAGGAGGACTGAAACTTCAGCAGCGAGCTCTGAAGCAGACTGCAGCAGTAGTTGAATGTGTTAAAGAAGAATGGTGGTGAAGATGACCTCCATCCTACAAAACCCCTTTTACCCACTCCGTTCCACTGTGGAGACGATGGACAGCTCCTTCAGAGGCAGACTGAGACATCCCAGATGTAAAACAGAACGCTACCGTAGGTCTTTCATCCCCTCTACAGTAAGAGTGTATAACCCCTCAGTTTAAGCAGTACTGGCATGATCCTGATACACAATAACACCAATCCAATATTCAGTATGTGTTCAATATTCGTGCAATATTGGATTTACATGTCTGTGTCCCTTACAGCATGCTGCATAGTTCTGGAACCCAAGTTTTTCATTTTTATTTGTAGTTTTTAGTGGTCGAAGGTTACAATAATAGCTTACTGCCCATTTGTTATTATTTCTCTTCAAATTATTCTGGTGAGTGCTGGTGCTGCTGTAACAAGTGAATTTCCCCACTGTGGGATCAGTAAAGTCTGTTCTATTCTATTCTATTCTATTCTATTCTATTCTATTCTAACAATCGCTTTCTGGGGTGGTTTTTGATTAAAAAAATCATAAACAAGTTGACTCATGAGTCAAGTAGTTTTCATACCTCCAGATTTTAGCTAAAGTTAAGCTCAGCTTTCAGCAGATGAGTCCAGCAGGTTCCAGCTGAGAGCTGTTTTTATGTTTTGGTAACAATGACCAGCACAAATCATCACTTTGGAAAAGTCACACCAGGTAATCTAGAAATTTGATGGAGGACATGCAAGTGAAACTGGACAAATGTAAATATTGTGTAAAAGTCCATCTATTTCAGTAATTCAACTCAGACTGAGAGACTAAGAGCGAGCCACCCCGATTATGTTGCCATGACATGTCGAGATGTGCAGCAAAACATGAAGTTACGCGTCACGCTGACGTCACTCAGAAGACTCAGAAGATTAAAAAGTAAGTAAATAAATAAATAAAATGAATAAATAAGAAATTCAATCAAAATAACCCCCACCCACCCACTATCTCTCTCCCATGCTTATTTCTCAGTGTGGTCTCAGGGAGCTGCTACAGAACTCCATCAGGTCAGTCCGACATGGGGACATGGGGGGCAGTCTAAGATCTTCTAGTCGTGGGCTGGTGTTGAAACTCCCACACCCGTTTTTCAGACAACAGGAGATGTTTTAGAGCACTGGTCCCAGGTGGATGAATAGAATAGAACATTAATGTCAGTGGGGAAATTCATTTCCTAGAACAGCACAAACACTTACAGAAAAGAAAAAGGGAAACTAATAAGATTAGAGGTAAACACACAAAGGCAGTAAGCTGTTACCTTCAACCACTGAAAACAACGATTAAAAAAACTGGGTTTCCAGAACTATGCAGCAGGGACACAAACATACTACATCCGGTAATAAAATCATCTCTTTGATCTTTTTAACAGCAGCCGATTTATGTGAATACACGGTTGTAATACATGTTATGCTTGATTTCTGCTATTTCAGATTTTTTGTTCATGTGCATTTATATTTTCGATTCAGAAATTTCTGAAGAAAAATAAAATGCTTTTTTAATTAGTTATAACATGCTGTTTTGGTTTAAAATCCCAATTATAAACCACACACCAGCTTTAAATGTTAACAGACTAATAAAACCAGAATTATACTTAAAATAATTAAATCTCAGAATATCAGAAAGATTGTGATCTTGACCACTGTCTTGATACAGGAACCTTTATTGTTGTTGTACTTGTTCACATTCATTTAGCCCCTTTATTATGGTGTGTGTGTGTGATGTGAACCCTCCCAGGGTGGAGGTCTGCACTCTGACTGCTTTCTAGTTTTTATTAGTTAGTTATATTTCTCAGGTATTTAATTTTAATACTGTACCACGTTTTGCTTGCAATTTGTGACAATTCATGGTGTGTTTATAGATCATCAATTGCAGTTTGTCAAAATAGGGGGGCCCAGAACATTATCTTGCATAGGGCCCCCACAATGCTAGAAACGGCCCTGCCCGTGAGGACAAAATGCATTTACTGATTTGTAACAATCAATCAATCAATCAATCAATACTTTATTAATCCCAGAGGGAAATTAGAGTTTCAGTACACACAATTCAGAGATCAGACATACATGGGCAAGACACATGACAAGAATTGGTGACTGTGGTCATTCGCAAACCTGAGTCACGCTACCTTAATAGAGATAAGAGGGTTACATGAGGATTGGTTCAGGTGGAGGGAAAAAAGGCACTTCAGAGTTACCCTCCACCGGGAGGGCAGCTTTGCTCTGCAGAAAAACACCTCAGACAGATATGCAACAGACTTCAGACATCACACAACATAAGTGCCCACTAGGTGGGGTGGTGGGTTGGGACTATCCCCACTTCAGTTCCTGCAGCCACGATAAGCAGCGCATGTCACCTCAGTGTGGATAGGGGGAGGAGCATTGAGGGTTGGAGGGTTGCAGTGAACCTGGAATGTTTCTGCGGCCTTCCCGCAGTCCCGCCCAGGCTGGGAAATGAGACAGAGTTGAGTTGCCNATAGCGACGACACATTCCACATATCTTCTGAGGGGGGAGTTTTTGTTGGAGCCTTGCAGGCTCAAGGACGCCAGATTCCGATTAGAAATTGTTTTGGGGCCAGACAGAGATAATTTCCTCTCTGTCTTACAGTTTCTTGGTCCTCAACCTCTCAAAATCCCAATAATGGACATTAAACTATCCCAATCCGTGCTGATTCGTCCACTCTCTCCTTGATGGCATTCATCTTTTGTGCCAATAATGAATGTTGGCCAAAGTTCCAAGCTTAAGATTCATCTCGACAATTATGTGAGTCTGTGAATTCACAGCGTGGCGCAAACCATCTCTGAGCTCCAGTATCAGGCCAGTATTCCTCGACAGCTCGTTAATTTTCCGGTAAGCCAGGAAGCCTCCAAGGCCAATGAGCAGGAAAGCTGACACCAACACCACGAATATCCACACATCTTCAGAGTCCTCCACAGACAGCTGAGATCAACAAATCAAGTTCCACTGTTTCCAGGAGTCCATGATGTGTCCAACTGGGTCTGTCGTGGAGGGTGTTACACAGTGAAGTGTAATGAGGACAAAAGAGACATGCTGACTTGGTAGATGAACAAGGAAAACCAGTTTAATTTCCTCTGGTCAAAAAAATAAATAAAATACAGAAAATCCAGCCGTCTTCAAAATGGCCACCCATCCATCTCTCTTCCAGTCTCAGTCACTTTCAGAGGGATCGATTGCCACACCCAGCAGTCCACTTATATACTCTCCAACCCCCCTCCAATTCAGGTCGGCCAATCACCTCAGCCCACTCAGGCATTTTACTATATAAAGGCAGCATTACAGGCAGGCTTCCTCTTTAGCTGGTTCAAGATGGCTGCCACAGAGGACACCTCCTGAGGGTAGCAAACAAATTCATGTTTAACACAGATTACATTCCTGCATGAACACTCTTTAGTTTAAAGAAAACATGTTGCTTCTCAACAAGGGGCATTCGGGAGCCCCTTCTCCCGTTCTCATTGTTGAAAATTTTTTATCAATCGCGTTGAGTGACCAACTGACGAGATCCATTTTAGTGAATTTCAGTTTGCAGAAAAAATGCAGAAGCAGCCGTTCACCCAGCACACACAGACAGACAAAGGGCCTTGACGATAAGATATGGAGGAGAGGAGGAAAAAAGCATCTGCACCCTCCAAGAGCCAGAAGAAGATGGTTACAAAACTTTCACCATTAATAAACGTAGTTGTTTTGCACATTTATCTCTTCACTCGTTGCCAGTTATGAAAAGGAATCTAATGTTCTTGCTATTTTGCTGGAGGTTGTGTTCCCAGGGATTTTTTACCCTAATGGCCAATGGCCATCCATTGGAATGGTCTTACTTGAACACAAAAGTAATGCTTGATATAATTTAGGTATGTACTGTAGTAAGTACATTTTATTTATATAGCACTTAAAACAGAAAGAATCACAAAGTGCTTCACATAGATCGAAACAAAAACAAAGTCATAAAATCATAAATAGATTAACATAAAATCAAAATGCTCTCAAAACAGAAATAGATTATCAGAAAAAATAAAGTCATAAAATTATAAATTTTCATAAACAGATGAAAGATTAAAATTTTGAGTTAAAAATAAGAAAATAAAAGGTTTAGTTAAAAGCAGCTTTAAATAAAAGGGTCTTTAGCTGTTTTTTAAAAGTGTCCAGACCGCCAATGCTGCGTAAGAATAAAGGAAGATCATTCCAGAGTTGGGGTGCAACAGTCGATCGCTTTAACTAATCTGTGAGAATGTGGTAGAAGTCCAAATGCATGTAATCTATAGCAGACAAATATGGGTACTACATGTTAAAAATTGAGCTCTCTGCCACAAAGAACCACTGAGTTACATTTGCTCAAACAAAAAGTCTTACAACCATCCCCGGTCCTATAAATAAAGGTGGTGATGACGATAACCTAGTGTGTGAATGGGTGGATGACTGATTGTGTTGTGAAGCAGTTGTAGAACCCTAAGGAGTTGCTATACAAATACATGCCATTTACCATTTTGCCAGCCAAAAATGACACCACAAAACACACAACGAGAATAGACGAATGATGCGTGACACTTTATTTGTGTGCAAAGAACAATTCCACAGCACACTAATTACAAGCATCATGACACTTTTTCATTATTTTTATCCGAGAAGACTCGAACAATTCCCTTTCTTTTGTTAAATCTGATTTAAATACATTTTATTGCTTAGTGTGCCTTTAATTATAGCACATTTATATGACATAAGATTAAAAGACAGCTGAAGGCTTGTCCTCTGTGCTTCTCATTTGACTGCCCCAACTGATACAGGAACTCTGACGGGAAAGTTTCTCGTTGGCTGACCACATCATCAGCCAATGAGAAACATCCTCCTGCTAGACCGTTTAGAAGCATCAGACAGTCAGACATCTGGAGGGATTAACGCCAAGCAGAGTCACAATGAAGCCTAGCTTTGTCTTGGTTTTGCTGCTTACTGGTGAATATTCTTTCTTCAACAAATTTCACATTTTTACAGGAAATTTTAATTGAATACATTTAAGATTTTAAATATATGCGTAAGTTTAAATTGTAAACCTGAAAAAACTGTTTGTTGCATGGTTTGGGATTTTCCTTTTTCCCCCCACATTGCTTGCATCAGATGCTGCATTAGGACTTTTTAATAAGAAGAATACTGGAGATCAATCCTGTGGCAACGACAAGCAGTCCCGTGTACAGATAGAGTCCGTTCAGCGGGGAAAGCTCTGTGGAGGGTCTCTGCTCAAACCCCGCTGGGTCATCACAGCCTCTCACTGTGCAGAACAGTAAAGACCTTTAGATATTACATTTTGATTTTACTTTGACAGTCTTTTCTTAGAAGTTTAAATTCATATTTCGCTGCAGGGAAGTCTTTGTGAGGCTCAGTGGGACAAACAAAGCTCTCTCCTTCATCAAAGGAAACTCCAAAAAAGAGGAGCAAAAAATTCCTGTAAATCAGCAGTTTACCTTCAGAGATGAGAACGGGAATGCCCATGACCTCATGCTCATAAAACTGAACGAGGACATGACTGAAAGCACTTCTGCCATCAGCCTCCCCCCGGGAACCTGTGAGAAGCTGAAGGATGGCAAGAGCGTTCAGATCAGAGGCGCGGGGGCAACAAAGAAAGGTGTGAATGAATAAAGACACATAAAAATAAGTTAAATAAAAAAATAAGTGACATTCCTGGTCTTCTGAGCCTTCAGGTGAAAAGCCTGGAAGAGGACAAAAATGTGTGACCACAGAAACTGCTGAATGTGGTGAGAATGATAATTTAGACTGTAAGTACCCGAGTGGAGAGTCTAAAATATGTGCCCAGAAACCTGCAGTGGAGTTCTGCTATGTAAGAAAGCCTCTCATCTATAATTTTGTATTTATTTATTTTCTGTCCGTGATGTAAAACGCGGATTTCTGTGTTCCAGGGCGATTCCGGCTCAGCTGTGGAGCATGACGGATATTTACATGGAGTTCTTGTCAGTGATCCCGTGGATCAGTGTGTGGCTCGCATCGTAATACTGGATATCTGTAGCTACATGGACTGGATTTTGAAAACAATGAAGGAGCACTGAAAATGAAAATCACTCTCCAAACCGATAACTTACAAAAGTTTGCCAAATTTAAAGTGGCAGTGTGTAGTTTCCTGGCTCTAGGGGGCAGTACATAAATTTCAGGGTAGTTTTACACCACATCACTTAAACATTACGGTAAATGTTACCTGTGGAGCAGAAAGCGAGCAACCTCAGAGTGACTCAGACTTTGATGGTCCTGCACTTAATTTCATCGACAGAATGCATTGTAGTTGTTTTCTGGCGCTGCTGGGGTCCTGCGCCTGTTGATGACGTATGGCAATTACACTCGGCCAAAGATTCTGTTCTTTCACATTTGTTTTAGGAAGAGTTTAGCAGTTTTGCTAATAAACTTGTGTTTCCTACTACCAAAACATTTTTGAACGTGGTAACGTAACTTCCGTAAGTCCTGTTCTACCCAATCATCTAGTGTGACATCATCTACAGGCGCAGGACCCTGAGCCGGCCAGTAGGAAACATGGCATCTAGTATAGCGTCCCCCAAAGATGCTAGACCCACGACCTTTGAACTTTAGACTAGATATTTATAGTTACATGTTACAATGCCGCCAATATATTTTACAACTGGAAATCATTTAATACATTTTCAACAACATTTCGATGGATGTTTCCAGAGATTAATGGTAAAAATACATTGAACTGAAAACCAAAATGCAATTTAGGAATCTAAAAATTCTGACATTTCCTGTTTTTGTCCACTAAATGACACTTTTCTTATAAATAAAATCAACGCATTGCCCATAATTCTTGTGTTATCTGTTGTTTAATATGTCTGGAATGCTTTGAAATTCAGGTTGTGCTTTCAGCAGAAACTAGATCAAGAGACCGAGCTTCACATCAAATAAGCTCTGATCCAGGCAAGGGCATTTAGGTCTGACGTGCCAGTGTGTGTGGTGATTTAAATCTATTTTACTCAAACAAACACATTATAATTAAATGCATCATCGTTTAAACCTCTTGATGTTGCCATAAATTTCCCAAGGGTTTCCCAAAGTGTAGGGCCTGCAAACTTCAGCTTCGACTCTAAGAAAAAAAGTTCATTGATGTCATCTTTGATTCAACAATGTGGTTGCAGCTTAATCCGAAAACACCAGCTGCATTTTGGTTTGGAATAGGGAAAAATTACCCACTGCTAGATGAGACAACCCTGGGCATTCTTCTTCTTCTTCCTAGTGACACATCCTAACCAGATGTTTTTTCTGCTGCAGCCTCAATTAAGACCTATGATGACATTACCCAGGTTTTGGCATCATACATTGGCTGCCTGTGTATTTTAGGAATCATTTTAAGAATCTTCTTTTAATTTTTTGTTATCTTAATGGGCTGACGCCTACTTATCAAGGGCGCCCCCAAGGGGTGGCCAAGGGTGGCCATGGCCACCCCTAGAAAATTGCTGGCCCCCAGGAAAAGCCAGTGTTAACAAATCAGATTAAAGTTCAGTCAAACCGTATATTGATCTTGTTTATTCAAGACATAATTGTAAAACAAAATAAAAATATTACAATTAATGAATAAAGAAATAATCACAATAAAAAAAAACTTATGTTTCTGCTGCTCACCATTAAAAAAAAGTTTTTATCTCCACAATTTTTTTAACACAGCAACAGGTGAATTAACCTAAAAAAATACATTTTTAAATTAAATTAGGGATAACATTTTAAATAACTGAAATGCATATTCCTAAAATGTTTGTGTTTATAAAATTTAAGTTAAATGTTTTTGGATATGTACTATTATTTTAATCAAAACGAATAAAGGTGCAATGCAGTACATCGCCACAGGCTTAATTCTTCCAGAGTTACCACAAGGACCAATTTGGTGTGCCACCCCAAAAATGTCTTTGGCCCCATCTGGCCACCCCTATCAAAATTTTCTGGAGGCACCTCCGCTACTTATTTGACCTGCTCCAAAGATTGTTGCTGCTTTCCATCCCGAGGTCTTGGCTGAAGTTGAGGGAGACAGAGGGTTTTCATTGGTGGCGCCTGTAACGTGATGAAGGAGCTATTCCTCCAAGGTTATTTAACCTCTCTCCACAGATGCCTCTGACACAGTCCTAGAGTGCATGAGACAGCCTCAAGGTCATGCATTCGCTTCTAAATCTGTTTTCTTTCCAGCAAGAGAAGAATGAAGATAAACGACTCTTTTCTTTTATTAAATCAAATAACTCTATTTTTTAAATAAAGCTAATCAAAACAAGTGTTAGTCAATAATACAATGTTGACCGATCTGTGAAATAACAATGTTATGATTAATGTGCTTTAATAAGTAAATGACTTTAATCTAGTCACTAGACACGTTGACACATGTAATGAAAATGCATGACACATTGCTGTTACTGATCCAATCAGAACCTTCCCTTCTGAAGCGTGGCGTAGTCTCTGTGGTGTTTATAAATTTGCCAACTTTGATTCAACCAGAATTCAAAACATCCAGATAAATAAAACCAGCTCCAACGCCATCTTAGTTCAGTTCTCAAGATCTCACTGGAGTTCACCGCATGCTGAGCGGAGTATCGGACCGGCCATCTGTACTTCCCTTTTTAAGCTGAGAACCAACAAGCTGGATAAAATCTGTTGCATTTTACCAACCAAGCAAAGGTTCCTTTCAGAACAAAAGCTGAACTCACTGACCCAAGGAGGGTCCCGTTTGACGCTGTGAACCACCTGTTGCTTTTTACCTGGAGACAATCCAAAGACTGGTTTGTTGTACTGCTGACGCTGTTTCACTGGCTCCAGTATCAAAAGAGAGGTCTGAGGACCTGGCATTCTGGATCTGTACTGGTGTCTCATCAAGGTATGTGTGGAGCGACAAATATGGCGTCTCATGTGTTTATGAAACTACTCCAGTCAAGCTCTGATCGTAGCTAGAAGCAAAACATCATTGCATCATTCAGACTTGCTTCTCTGGATACGAGAGTTCTGATAATAACATCACTCACACACACACTCCAGTCATCTCACGTCTCATTCACACCAGATCCATCCATCATTAGAGTTAGAGTAAGGCCCTGTCCACACGTAGCCGGGGATCTACCAAAACGTAGATATTTGTCTACGTTTTGGCCTGTCATCCACACGAAAACGGAGTTTTTCACACGAAAACGGATCTTTTTAAAAACTCCGGCCAAAGTGAAGATCTGCGTTTTCTCCGTTTTGGGTGTCTGCGTGTGGACAGACAAAACCGGAGTTTTAAGGTCCACAACGTCACTTTCCGCGACAAAAAAATGTGTGCGACCTGTGTGCGACCTGTGTTTACACTAGCTGACAGCATGGATGCCCTCAGAGCTGCGCTCGCTTTATCAATTGTCCAAGCACTTTTTGCTTGTTTGTTTTTGCAAGCGGAATTACTGCTCCTTGCGGAAGACCACAGACGAAGGACGAGGTTAAGAACGGGGGAAGTACTGCCGCCTACAGGTCTGGCATGTCCTTAACAACGTATTTATCCGGGTACGTGTGGACAGAGTTTTTTTTTAAACGAGGTGGTGTGGATGCAAGTTTTTGGAGGGGCGGATATTCGTTTTTAAAAAAAACCCCGGCTACATGTGGACTAGGCTTCAGTCTTGTTTAAAATTGTTTAAATTGTTAGTAATAAAATCATCTTAAAAGTTTTAAAGGTCTATCTCTTCTCTTGTCTCTCAGTTAATACAAAGTGTTACAAAATCCCTGCAATAAAAAGTTCCAGTCTTCTGGTTAAATAACTCAGCGGTCCATAAGATTGATTCCATACTCGATATGGAATTTTAATGTCTCACGGTCCTTAATTAGATGTAAATTAACTTCTTTTACACGCCCAAGCTTTGTAACAGCCCTCTGTTGTTTAGCAGTTTTTAAGTTTAGGCAAAAGACTCACTTTTATTCCCTGGCGTTTGGATCTGTAGTTTAGTTGATACCTGTTGCTGGTTTTTCTTTGTTCCATTTAGTTGCAATGTGTGTGGTTTTCTGTGGTTTTTATGGTGAACCATTTCTTTTATGGTTTCATGTTGTTTTTATCAGGTGCTTTTTGCCTTGTTGAACAGCACCTTGACTGGCAGTGGCTTTGATTCTGTTAAAGTGTTCTATAAATAAAATAATTGATTCATTCATCTATTCTTTCAAGACGTCGAAAATTTACCAGAATTGAGAAGCTCTGCAGCCACAAGCCGGCTCACACCAGTCACTGAAAGCCTGAGATTGAATGCGTCATTTCTACAAATCCCACTTTTGATTTGTTTTATTCTTTCCTTTTTTTAAACCACTGATGTAGTTGTGCGGATTACTCGTTAAATCAAAAAATTTGCAGCGGTCTCTAGTAGGAACGAATGCCTTGCAGGCAGAACCCAGGGCACAAAAAAGCTCAGAGCTGAGCTTCAAACGGGAGGATATGATTTCCTGATAATTAGATATCGCTTGGATTGGATTAAAGCAATGTAACTCTAACTCTAACCACTGACTGTTTGCTCTGAGACATGGATGTTTTATCTCCACAATTAACAAGCCTGGAAGAGCTTCAGCTGTGTGAATGAGTTACTATTGCTAACAGTTAGCTTCTGCTAGCTGAGACGTTCAATGCCGTTTCCTGGACACTTTAACAACATCCTTCCCTGTTGCAAGTCAAGTCAATTTTCTATCAGAAGCCAATGCAGGAGATAGGTGTATGAGACTATTTTCATGTTCAGCCAGCAAATAAAAACTCAGAGACCATCTATCTCCCAATTATCATCTACTTATTCGGAATCCGGTCGCAGAGGCAACAGCCTAAGCAGAGATGCCCAGACTTCCCTCTCCCCAGCCACTTGGACCTGCACCTCCAGGGGAATCCCAAGGCGTTCCCTGGCCAGTCGACAGACATAGTCCCTCCAGCATGTCATGGGTCTTCTTTTGGGTCTCCTCCTGGTTGGACGTGCCTGGAAAACCTCACCAGGGAGCCGTCCTAACCACATGCCTGAGCCACCTCTACTGGCTCCTCTCAATATGGAGGAGCAGCTGATCTACTCCGAGCCCCTCCCGGATGACCAAGCTTCTCACCCTATCTCTAAGAGAAAGCCCAGACACCCGGTGGAGAAAACTTATTCAGACTACTTGTATCCGGGGTCTTGTTCTTTTGGTCACTACCCAAACCTTGTGACCATAGATGAGTGTAGGAACGTAGATCAACCGGTACATCGAAAGCTCAGCTCTCTCTTCCCCACTAGAGACCAGTACAACACCCACATCACTGCAGACGCAGCACTAATAATAATAATAATAATACATTTTATTTAAAAGCGCCTTTCTGGTCACTCAAGGACACTGTACAGAATAAAAACACAAATCATTCAGTAAGTAAACATACGTAAACATGAACAAACAAGGCACTCTAAAATTCAAAGCTGATATGTGGTTATGAAGAGGTGAGTTTTGAGTTGTTTTTGAATTCTGTGAATGAGTTAATGTTCTTGATGAGAGGGGGAAGGGAGTTCCAGAGTTTGGGAGCGGTGCAGCTGAAGGCTCTACTCCCCATGGTGCTGAGACGGAAGGAGGGCACAGAGAGATGAATGGAGGAGGAGGACCTGAGGGAACGGGACGAGGTGACGATGTGAACGAGATCTGTGAGGTAGTGAGGGGCGAGGTTATGGCCTTGAAGGTGAGAAGGAGAATCTTGTAGTTAATCCTGGTGTGCACTGGTGGCCAATAGAGTTGTTTGAGGATGGGGGTGATGTGATGAGAGATGGGAGTTTTAGTAATGATGCATGCTGCTGCATTCTGAACCAAATGGCGCTTACGGAGGGTTTTCTGAGGGAGGCCTGAGAGAAGAGAGTTGCAATAATCGATACGTGATGTAACCAGACTATGGACAAGAATAGAAGTAGAGTGGACATCAAGGGAGGAGCGAAGACGATTAATGTTACGAAGATGGAAATAAGCTGACCGTGTGATGCTATTGATATGAGATTGGAAGGATAGTGTGCTGTTTAGGATGACACCCAGACTCTTGACCTGGGGAGAGGGGGAAACTGAAGTATTATCGACTGTGAGAGAGAAACTGTCAAATTTTGAGAGGGTGTTCTTGGTACCAACCAAAAGAAGTTCTGTTTTGTCTGTATTTAATTTCAGGAAGTTCGAACTGAACCAGGATTTTATTTCTTGAAGGCAGGTGATGAGGGAGGAGGGAGGAAGTGCAGAATTTGGCTTACTGGACAAATAGAGCTGGGTGTTATCCACGAAGCAGTGAAAATGAATATTGAATCTGCGGAAGACATTGCCAAGGGGAAGGATGTATATAATGAAAAGGAGGGGCCCCAGGACTCATCTTTATCTCACTCGTAAACAAGACTCCAAGATACTTGAACTTCCCCGTTTGGGGCAGGACCTCATCAAACTCTCAGTGAAAAAATCATTTTAAAATGTTTTTTTAGTCAACTACAGTACACCTTTAATGCTTTTAAACACCAGACCGTTTTTGAAAAATGTACTGGTGAATATGTTTACTTAGTAAAATGCAACAGTTACACTTAAAATAGTTACTCTGTAAAAGGAGATGCTTTTTTGTTTTTTGCAAACCCGAGTCTTGTTGTAGTTTATTTTCTATGTCTTCAATTGTTCGTTGAAAGATTTGTGGAGTGCAGTAAACTGCACTGAATTTAACAAAACGTGTCCATTTGGAGTGTGTGTGTGTGTGTGTATGTGTGTGTGTGTGTGTTGGAGGTCAGCAGAAAACTGCCATAGATAAAAATGTATTTGCAGATGGCGAGCAGGGCCTGGTGTCGGGAGGAATGACGTCTCTGCATTTCACGAATTTCAGAATAAAATTCAAAATTGGCAGCTGAAACAGGAAAATACATGAATGCAGCCAAAAATAGGTTTGGGAGAATTTTTCATGAGGAAACAACACTAGCACATGCTGAAAAGCTCCAAAAGGTGGATTTTCCATGCTATGGCCCCTTTAAGTTAACAATTACGTTATCGCAGTTATTTGAATAACAGAGAAACCGCTTTCAAATTCAGGGTGGACTTTAACCTTGTCAGACACAAATGACACCACAAAACACAAAAGTTTAATTATGAGAGTAAAAGAATAAAGCATGAATATTTCCTTGTGTTTCACACAAATTACAAGCAAAATTACATTTTTCTTTTTTTTAATTTATCATCAAAGACTTAAAAAGGTTCTTTTCTGTTCTAAATTTTAGTTACGTCCCCGATTTAATCAATTTCCCTCTGGGATTAATAAAGTATTTTTGAATTTGAATAGAATTTGAGAGGGGGTGTTAAAATGTGAAAAAGGGGGTAACATAAGAAACATGATAGTGGGTTTAAAATGGGTTTAATTGCTATAAAAGGTTCTAAAAACAAGCGCAAAACAGACGGAAAGCATTATTAAAATAATGCCAAACAAAAAAACCAAGACTAAAAGGTTAACATTTAAAGGACCACTTACGAACATTAAACCACCTGGATAAAACTTTGGTGTTGTTTTTGGAACCTTTTATAACAATTAAACGCATTTTAAACCCACAATCATGTTTCTTATGTTACCCCCTCCTTCACATTTTAACACCTCCTGTCGGGGACGTAACAATTATAAATTATTTTATTCTCGAGAATGTGAAATCAGCAGAATGATCATTGCTCAGTGCTTGTATGATACTACTAACAGCTGAAAGATCACTCGTGCAGTAGTTTGAAACTGCTTATTTAAAGACCGCCTTCATTCCTATTTTAATACATTTGCAGCAGTCTGTAGTATGAATGAATGCCTTGTAAGACATATTCGGGGGAAACAAAGCTCCAGTGTGCCTGTTTCACAGAAAATTCTGCCAGAGTCTTATATCCTGATATTTGGACATTTCCCTTCTGACTGACAGCAACACGGTTCTCCCACTACTCCATTTGCTCTGCGTTGTGGATGTTTAATCTCTACAGATAACACAAGCCTGGAGGAGTTCTGGTGCATGATGGAGTTGCTAATGGTTAGCTTCTACTAGCCTAGATGTTCTGTGCTGTTTCTTGGACACCAAAACAATTGCAACTTACTCCATCGTGAGTCAAGATGGGTGAGTTCATGAATGTGAAGTGACAGTAGGCCTTTTTCGAAGACACACCATGCTGGCAAATGAGCGTTATACATTTGTGGCGGCACAAAGGCCGCAACACGCTGACATTCCGCACCGCTGATGCTTTCAGTGTGAAACGGGTTACAAACACAAAAATACCACTTGTTTGTAATGATTCAGTTATGTACTGCCCACCATCACATGCAGATACACATCACCACTTTAAATCCATTTTTTTTAACCAGGCAGAGAATATTATATTTCTTTTCTGATGAAAGACTGCCAACAAAAATAAAAGCAAACTAAAAGTTCCATATCATTTAATGATGTGCACCCATCATCTGCATCCTTTACAAGATTGTTCTGAGTCATTTCCATCCATTATTGCGTAACACAATTATACCCCAGAATAAAAACACACACACTCAAACTTCCAACAAATGCACATGCGGCCATTATTCAGGTCCAGCTGAGTTTTCTGGTCTGTTTTCATGAGTTGGATCTCATTACAGTGGAAAACAAACACAAATATCAGAAACTCGTTTACATGAAGCTGAAGTCGGGTGTTTTAAACAACATTGTTCAGACACAGGCTGGGTCAGCACACTTAATTCATGTGGATGAGGCGTTGATCCCAAAGAGCAGGGAGGAATCAGATGATCTTCACAATAGGAAAGTACTTGTGACCGGAGAAGTCAAACTCTGGGAGAACCTGGGGATGCAGGAACATGAATGAGAATATCAAACCGCAGTTATAAAAGTTACGTGGTACTTGCTTCCTAAACAAAAACCTATTAATGTGTGTGTTGTGTCACCTTGGTGTCCTTTTTGTGACCTCCAGCCAGAAGCTTCGTAACTACGATGTTGGGTTTGGCCACCTTCAGGATGCGATTCACCTGTAATTAATAATTTGTTACTGACTGCAAAAAATATTCAAGACAGTGCATAACAAAAAAAAAAAAAAAAAAAAAAAACATGGG
>SSNQ01000412.1:1857392-1874840 GCA_006942095.1 Nothobranchius kuhntae
CACACACACACACACACACACACACACACACACACGTGAACAACAGGGGAAACAATAGGCTGAGTTCAGATGGGTCAGGTAATGAACGACACATCATCAGCGGAGCCATCTGCCCTGACAGCAACAGATCCATGGCAGCAGCCAAGACACCGGCCCATGACGCCCAGTGGGGGAGGGCAGAAACCCCCACCACTGCCCGGGCACTACCCGAGGAGCGCCCCGGCCGCCGCCACCGGCCCCAAGGCAGAGGGCTCTGCAGAGGAAACACTGGAGGATTAAAATATATAACTGTAAAATAACAAAAGCTAATATGGATAAAAAGTAACTGATAAAAAGTGATTATAAAGATAGTAAAAGAAAACAATCATGTAAAAACACTAAGATGTAAATAAAATGATAAAATTAATTAAAAGAGATCAATATGTATATATATAAATAAGCAAATATGACAGACGATTCAGTTAAACAGACTAGATAAATAGTAATTAGTTAAAAGCTAAGCTAAAAAGGTGGTCTTGAGCCTATTCTTAAAAGCCTGGACGTTCCCTTCGGCCCTGAGGTCCTCCGGCAGCCCGTTCCAATGGCGAGGGCCGTAGTACTTGAAGGACGCCTCGCCGTGGGTGTGAGTCTTAACTTTAGGGATAACTAGGAGACGGCTGCCAGAGGAGCGCAGAGACCGTGAGGGTTTATATAGTAAAAGCATTTCTGAAAGATAAGAAGGCCCAAGACCATTAAGACACTTAAAAACCATTAAAAGAACCTTAAAATCGATCCTGAAACATACGGGGAGCCAGTGCAGTGATTTTAAAACCGGAGTGATGTGCTCCCACTTCCTGGTCTTCATCAGGACACGTGCTGCTGAGTTTTGTAAAAGTTGTAAACCTGAGAAATTAATTCAATTAGAAACAAAATCATTAGCATCCTCCCTAATGCAATTTCGTCTTCCTCAGTAAGTGAGGCAGCATCAGAGGTAACTGTAGAACCTCATCTGTGTTTGAACCGTTTTGACCCAGTTGAGCTTTCAGAGTTATCAAAAATATTAGCTTCATCTAAACCTTCAATTTGCCTTTTAGATCCAATCCCAACCAAATTATTCAAAAATGCATTTCCTTTGGTTACTGCCCCCATTCTAGATATAATCAATCTATCCTTAGTAAATGGAAGTTCTCATCTTAGGACCTGAAATTCAGAAAAGGAAATTGCTTAGTCAATCACCTGACCTGAATTGCATTAAATTAGTCTTCGAGAACAAAGTAAGGAACCTTGGTGTTATCTTCGACCAGGACATGTCATTCAAATCCCACATTAAACAGGTTTGTAGGATTTCCTTTTTCCACCTTCGGAATATTGCTAAGATTAGATGCATCCTTTCCAGGAGTGATGCTGAAAAACTAGTTCATGCATCTATTACATCAAGACTGGATTACTGTAATTCTTTACTCTCAGGAAGTCCACAGAATGTAGTTAAAAGTCTTCAGCTTGTCCAAAATGCTGCAGCTAGAGTTCTGATGAGAATTAAAAAGAGAGATCATATCTCTCCTGTCTTAGCTTCCCTACATTGGCTACCTGTTAAATTCAGAATAGATTTTAAGATCCTTCTTCTCACATATAAAGCTCTTAATAATCAAGCTCCATCATACATCAGTGATCTGATTGTTCCATACGTTCCTAACCGAGCACTTCTTTCTCAGACTGCAGGTTTGCTGGTGGGTCCCAGAGTATCTAAAAATAAGATGGGAGGCAGATCTTTTAGCTATCAGGCTCCTCTCTTGTGGAACCAACTCCCAGCTTTAGTCCGTGAGGCAGACACCTTGCCTACTTTTAAGAATAGGCTTAAAACATTTTAATTTGATAGGGCCTATGGTTAAAATCTGATGTTAGCCTAGATCTGGACAAGTGGGGGAATAGAGGGAGGTGGAGTGCACTGTCGGTAAAGATGGCTCTCCCTTGCCCTGTCTCCAACATGCCTCCATCTAAAAGGCTAGGTTATCCGGCGTTATCTCTGTAGTTATGCTGCTATAGGTTTAGACTGCTGGAGGATACACTGACCACTTTCCACACGTGACTACTTTCTTCTACAATTTGCTCTGTAACTGTATAATTTCCTGGTATTTCAGCTGTTAACTTTATTTTTTCTCTAAGTGTTTTTCTCCCCTGAAGAAGCTACAATGATGTTCAGCTGAGCTGTGGTAGCCTCGTGATGGGGGCCATCGGCTTGAACACTGTTTCTAACCATTTAAACATTCTCCCTCTCCTGATAATAACATTCTATTTTCTTTGACATTGAATATGCTACTACTAGTTTATCCGTTTAACTATAGATTCACTAGGATTAATACAATAAAGTTTATCTCTCACCAAATAGAATATTTACTAAGAAATCACAATGTAACCATAGAAACATTACTTGGTGTAACCCATGAGAAGTATTGGGCTACTAAACCTGTTATTGTTGCCTGAACTGTAGTACCACAAATGCCCACCAGGGTGCAGGTTTACACCTTCTAAAGCCTGAGCTATAGACGTGCGACTTACTCGCTTTCACCTCCAAGCACATGCGTCAGCTGTGCACTGAACGAAGCGAGTAAGGAGCAGAAAATAGTGATGTATGAATTGACATTATTGAATAGTTTATAGATAATATACTGTGAACCGGCTGGAACCTTGTGAGTCGTCTTTGAATGACTGGAGTAACAGTTTGTTGAGAGCTAGCTTGTGGAGATCCCGGTGAGTGAAAAGTTAGTCGGCCTGCTTTAGCTTTCGGCTTATGTGTTATTGTGGCATAATTTACTGACTTTTATTTCAAATAAAACCAATCGGGAGTTTTATGGACATTGTCCCAATCTTTTAAATGCTTTGGTGTATTCCACATCATCGTAAATTGTGAGAAATTGGTAAAAAAAAAAAAAAAAGCTAACATTAATGCTAGCACTAATGACTAATGCAAGTTCCTATCTTTTACAATGGAGTAATTAGCGCTGTAGCAAGAGTGCTCGTGCTCTCTGCATACCAACTCATTTATTTTGTTAGAACGCCAACAGTTTGATTGTGAGCCATGTTAAGTGAGGCTATACAGTTGGTTTTACTAAATAAATAAATAAATACATTTTTTGTACAAAGTTGATAAGAAATTCATTTAATTTACCTGGTTACAAGACTTAAAAAGATAAAACATTTTTTTAAAGTGATGAACATTGCAGTTCAATCATATAAATATGATTAAGTCATAAGTTGTTCGATTCATTTATGTTTAGCATAAGGTTGCTGCTAAACGACAGAAAAACTGTATACAAATGAGTTTAAAGTTAAAGCTAAAAGTGTCACGATACGGTGGTGTGGACCCAAAATGCAGTACCCAGGATGACACGGAGGCAGGGATGAAGATTAAGAAAAAACCTTTATTTTAAGGTGAAACAAAAATAATAATAATTCCAAGGCAGGGAGCCAGTAATCCAAAACTCCAGATAAAGATCTGGAGATCCAAAACTCTAGAAAATCCAAGGAGACAAAGAACACTGGTAATCCAAAACGAGATTGACAGAATAACACAAACATTAATGTACCGACAAAAGACAGAGACAAGACCGGGTTTATATAGACTGGGAAGATGAGGGAGATGAATTGGAGGTGCGTGGAGAGGAACAGGTGAATACAATTACCAAATCAGGGAGGAGGAAGAAAAAACTGAAAGCTGTAACAAAGGCAAATGACCTAAGGGAAAAACAAAACCCAGAAAGCATGAACATAACTAAATACTAAGGAGAAGCTGACACTAAAGGAAGACACTACAGAAGGAAACTACAGGGGTGTGGCTAAGAGGGTACCAAGAGAGCACAGGGCCTGGAAGGGAAATGTCAGAGGGAAGGGCTCATCCACACACACACACACACACACACACACACACACACACACACACTAGCACTGAACTGGGCAAGATACGCACACACACACACACACACACACACACACACACACACACACACACACACACACACACACACACACACACAAATACACGGACACCAAAATACACACACATAAACACCTACGCCTTCACACCTGAACTGGGCAAGATACACACACACACGCACACACACATATCTATCTTGGCTGGGGGGAACAAGAGGCTGGAGCTGCAACTTGGGGCACAGAGGATAACTAAATGAACACTGGACCTGAGGGGATGATAAAAAGGTCTACAGAGGACACCATATAGAGACGCTGACAAAGGACACATGAGGGCGCTATGAGACACAGAAAGGAGGAATCTAAAGAGGGATGGAGGACATAAGGAGACACATGGGGAAGACAGACACAGACCATGACAAAAAGCTAGAACTGGAAAAGCATTTCAGTTGTTTTATAAGGTTTTCCTAAAAACAGTTGGATAACTACTAGTAACCTTCACGAGGAACCTTCACGAACTGGAAAAATCCAAATAGATCTACAGATAAGATACAAAACACTACACTACCCAGGTAGCAACGTTGCTCAAGAACTGAATTCTCAAGATTAACATTTTTTTGGGGGGGTGGGGGGGAGCTGTCTTTTATTTTGGGTATTGTATTTGACTTAGAAAATTATTGTAACTATACATTGTATTTTTGTATGCTGGGTGAAGCAATAACTCTCCATTGTTCAACTTTGGGAGGTTATCCTAATTTTCTTTGTAGATAGTCAGAGCCTAGTAGATGTCCAGGACCTAAGACTAGTCCCCTCTAAAGGTGCTACATTGGTATATATGTTGTGTGGGTGGATGTGTGTTTGTGTGTGGGTGGGCTGGTGTTGGTGTGTGTGTGTGTCTGCTCTGTCTTCTCGATCCCCAGTGAGTCGTGGAGGATGGCTGCTTATACTGAGCCAGGATCCTCTGGAGAATTCTTCCTGTTAAAAGGGAGTTTTCCTCTCCACTGTCGCTAAATGCTTGCTTAGTATGAGGATTGCTGTAAAGACACTGACACTAGTCAGTGACTTGATGCAATTTAATGGGTACCTTATATAGGAAACTTTTTTCTGATTGGCTTATTAAACTGACCTGTATTGGAATGTTTATTATGTGAAGTGCCTTGAGACGACTCTTGTCGTGATTTGGCCCTATATAAATAAACTTGAATTGAAACTTGAATTGATTAATGTTGCACTTTTACCATCTTTTATTATTTATCCATCTGCACCTCCTGGGTCCATCCTCACCTCCTCAATCACCGTGTGGTATGTTGTAGCTACCACAAGGGACAAAAAGAGGCTGCAGCGTGTTGTACGCCCTGCTGAGAAGACCATTGGCTGCAAACTCTCCTATATGCAGGACCCGTACACCTCCTGTACAGTGAGGCATGCAGGTTGGATAACAGCTGACCCGTGTCACCCTGGACACAGGCTTTTTGACTTGCTCCCATCTGGCAGGAGGCTCTGATCCATTCAGGCCAGAACATCTTGCCACAAAAACTGTTTCTTCTCCTTTGCTGTTGAACTCATGAACGACAATCCTAGGTCTGCCCACTCCAGTGACTTGGTTCTAGTCACATGACCCTGTGTTGTGTCTGTACCTGAACTGATTCGCTCTGATTAGTACCTAAACTGTCCTGTGTAACCAGGTTAGTTTAGCGCTACCAAATTTGGCCTCAAGGGGCAGCAGATGATCATTTTTAAAATTCTGGATGGACACGCTCTCAGGCGCCATCTTGGATTATCGGTCTGTCGGCAGCTGATGTCAAAGCAGAAGTCAGACAACTTGAGCTGAGCACAGCGAACCATTGTGAAGCTGGACCCATCCATCCATCCATTGGAACATTTTGATTGATAAACTAAAGACTAAGTTTTGTGACTTGAACTTGGATTTCTTTTTTCCTTCATACCCGTTATCCTGGCTGGTTTTTCCTTTGGAGGGGTTAGTTGGAGAGAGCCTCACCTGCTGCTGTCTGCTTCAACAGTGACTGGATTGCCCATCCTGGACCATTTTCTTTCTTTCTTTTTTTTGACATACTCTGTAGAGATGGTGGTAGGGCTTGAGTGCACTCATTATTTTGAACTTTTGGACATTGGGGTTTAAATTATTTAATTCCTGAGATCTCAGAGGAATTTTTGTTCTTATACTGTTGAATTATCTGTGTATAAAAGAAAAAACTGATGGACATTTAGTTGTTTATGGGTGACTATCTTCAATACATTTTATATTATTGCTAGTTCTTTGTCATGTGTATTATTTGGGTGGGTGTCTAACCATTGCTTGGGTAATAAGTTTCAAACTCCTCAATGAACCTACAATAGATATTCCTTTCATGTTGCTGTGTTGCATAACTACAACATAGGGGTTACACTTACATATAGCAGCCATTTCTCTAAATTGTCACTTTATATTTTTATTTTATCATGATTAGATTCTTACTTCCTATATTTTCTTATCCTCTTACTTTTATCTTTTGCAGCAATTTACTAATGTTGTGATTCTCGCACAAATGGCAATAAAACCCTTCTGATTCTGATTTGATACAGTTTTTTATTTTATGCAGTTTTTCATTATTTTGTCTTTGTGATTTAATGTTATTATCCAGATATTTTTGTTGCACAGTACTTAAGTGCAACTTTATTATTTTTAAAGTGCTTTATAAATAATCCGGTCCAGTGGTGATGCATTCGGGGACGCTCAGAAATATGAATGTTAAAGGCTTTCAGAGGACTGATTCAGAATATTTATGAATAAAAATCGCGATTTGGATGTGAATCGATTTTGTCCTGCACCTCTAACGTGCAATCCTGTAAGATCTCACTTTACCTAGTTTCACTTGTAGTTTTTGTTGTGATTATCTTTCAGCTACTACAGTTAGCTATTGAACAAGAAGGCCTCAGAGGTTACCGCTTTACCAAGAACTGATAAAAGATCACACCGGTACCACATACAGGACAGTCCCACAAGTTGGATGGAGTTGCGCTCCAAATATGGCAATGCATCACAACACTTAAACTTTCTGATTCACCAGTTCAGGGTTATTTGATGAAGTTGTTCACATAAACATTAACAGGCTGCGTCTTCACAAATATGTGTTTGGAGTTTCAGCAGAATTTCTGGCTATGAAAAGGAAAACTGCTAGAACTTTATGAAACTTGTGGTATTTGAGGCATCTCAACACCAACTTGTGCTTTGTCAATCATACACTTGCGGTCTTCAGGATAGCTGAAGGTGTTCATCTTACACTGGACTGACTCCAAGTGTTAATCAGTTCATCTTTGTCCAATAAATACTTGCAGACAGTTTGATTAAAATCTTTTCTATGGTTCAAGATGTTCTTCAAACTGCAAACTGAGTTCAATGCCAAAGCTTAATGGTAAATGGTCTGTATTTGTACAGCACCTTCTTAGGTTTCTACAACCCCCCAAGGCGCTTAACAACACAATCAGTCATCCACCCATTCACACACACATTCACATGCTGGTGGGGATGAGCTATGTAGCCACAGCTGCCCTGGGGCACACTGACAGAGGCAAGGCCAGCCATACACTGGTGCCACCGGTACCTTTGACCACCACATGGTAAGTGTCTTACCCAAGGACACAACAGCAGCAATCTTTGGTGGGAACCGGGATCGAATCTGCAACTTTCCAACTACTGGACAACCCAGTCTGCCTCCTGAGCTACTGCTGCCCCTTTAAAGCTGCAAACCACAGCTTTCTCCCTTTCAGGAAGTATGTATGATTTTTTTTATACATTTATAAAAGGGATGGTCTTACACTGTACTGTTGTGTACTGTATGTGACACATCAATTAATTTTTGCTAAGCCTGTTCTGTCGAGCTTCCATAATCACTGAAGCAGAGAGTGCTGCTTAAGATGCAATACATTTTTCCACTGCTAGATAGTGCCTTCTGAGAAAAAACTCTATTTCTGTTTCAAGTAACCCAAAACAAATTGTAAAACATACAGCCCAAAGTCCACCATGACACTCTGAGAGTATCTATCCTGTATAATGCATAACATGTTGCTGCTCTCAACCATGTTAGTTGATTTGTATTAACTGTGGCTGCGGTGTTTTACGTTTTAGGATTTGGCCTTTTTGAAGTCGATATACCGGTAGATCTATGGTTATGTTGTTGTATGACAATGGCCAAAGACAGTACCTCATTCTAAAATAATATGTAGTTAGTATTGGCCTCAAATACACTCCTTTACTCTGGCTTTGATTTTAAGTCTACAAAAATCTCAGACGAGCCAATGAGTTTATAACAACAACCACATCACTGCAAATGTCCCACTGTGAGAACAGCTGGGAACATCTGTCATCCCAAAAAGCATCCTCTAACCCTACCATAATGTGCTGCCCATCTGTCTTGTGAGTCAACAAGAGAAAATCCAAAATGTTTGTTAAGAAACATGTTAAATTAAAAGTATCTTATTCCAATGAAACCATTTAAATGCTGCAAACAAGAGCAGCAATGCTGTGTTACAAAACAGCTCCGAACACATCTCATTCAGCTCATCACCTGTTCCAACAGCTGCCCTCGGAAAATAGCCAAAGGGCAATAAAAGTCAAAACAGACTAAAATACAGCACACACCCCAGGCTGTTGCATACATGTACCTGTTCTACCTTCATTCAATGATGTACAATAATCACAATTTGCAATAAATGGTCTTGAGTTATAAAGTTCTGATGTAAATAAAAATGACACACAGCATGTTCATTAACACATGCATAACACATATTTACTGTATACATTTTAAAACACTGGGCCACACTCAGGCACGTCGTGGAGGGAATGTGGAGTGTTTGTGTTGTGGATGTGGATAAGGCATTCAACTGTGGCCCTCGAGGAGTCCTGTGGGGTTTACTCCACATGACTAGGGTACGAGGCCCTTTGATAAGGGCTGTTAGGTCCCCGTATGATCAGCGTCAGAGCTTGGGTCACGTTTGCCTGCAGTAAGTCAGCTCATTTCTGGTTAAAGTTAGATATGCCAAAGCTGCCCTTTGTCACCTGTAGCATTGGAGAAGGCCATGGAATGCAAATGTTAAGACACTGTCCACAGATTGCTTCATCAGTGTGCCACAGGTTAACTGTGTGGTCCATACCAGAAAACATACTGCCGGGAGTTACAGTCATAACACAATCTGTGCTTCAAGTCATAAGACTCTAGACAAAGGACATAACTCTTAACCTAATAAAATATTCTTATTCTTTCTCATAAAATTACTTATTTCACTTTACAGGTTGATTACAATCATATTCTGTTTAATCTACAATTAATGTTTTATCTAGAGCAGTAGTCCGCAAATAAACGGCCGGCGGGCCACATCCGGCCCGCGAGCCCTCTCTTTTTGGCCCCCAAACCCCGTGCGCACCCCCCGTCTCACCCCCAACGGCCGACCGGAAGGTGTAGGATAGAGCTGAGGAAAATAATCAAATAATCAATGCATGAGATGCGGGCATAAACGTTTCTGCATCATAGAAGATGACCATAATCAATTAAAGTGGAATGTAGTTGTGTTATTATAACGGCGGCACCAGCGCAGCATCCACATCTGTCAGAGCAGTGTTCTCCACATTTACCGGGTAGAAAACTTTGATCTGCCTTTATGTGTCACGTTAAGGGGATGGTTAGGACCCAAAAATGCAGATACCCAGGATGACTCAAGGCAGGAGTTGATGTAAAGAATAAATCATTTTATTTGTAGGATGACAACAAAAATAAATCCAAAAGGCTGTGAGCCAAAAATCCTAAAGTCCTGGAGCACAGGACACCGAAAGCTCACTTAGAGCACAAAGTCTGGGGACGAGACAAAAGGCTCACACAGAGCACCAGAAAACGCTGACATACAAAACAACAATGGACCGACAAGACACTTCTTCTTCTTCTTCATGTCCGTTTAAATGGTGGGTAGCAACCAACTTAAGGTGCATTACCGCCACCTACTGTGCAGGAGTGTGAGTCAGAGCGAGGAGAGAAAAAAAAAATTCTATTAAATACCTTAATTTTCCTAAGAAACTCTAGCACCAGTTTATAAATGGACTTATTGCCATTCAACAACGTTCTCAAATCCCAAACACCATATCCTTTATTTTTCAACCTATCTATAAATTCACCCCTAATTACTGTATACTTACTACAAAAACACAAAACATGTTCTACCGTTTCCTGTTCTTTCCCACAATCACAAAAACCTGTTAGATGTTTACCCAACATATGCAAAGTGCTGTTTAATCCCGAATGTCCTAATCTTAATCTCGTTATTATGGTTTGTTCCCTATTATTTAACTCCTTAATCGTCATTGTGCCTACTACTTTCTGTATATTAAATAAATGTCTTCCCTTTTTATCCCTTACCCACATGTCCTGCCATTCATTCATAATTCTATCCTTAATCATTGACTTCACTTTGTTACTGCTAAAAGGGATCGGTATCACTGCTTCTAACTGTACTGCTTGCTTTGCATAATAATCTGCTAATTCATTTCCTTCTATCCCTCTGTGCGCCGGTACCCACATAAATCTTATTTCAATCCCTAAGGCACACAACCTAAATAGGCATTCAAATATTTCTAGAAAAATATCAACTCTATTTTCATTTGTTCTTGAATTAAGTGCCAACAAAACTGATAAAGAATCCGTACATATTATACAATTTCTAAATCTAGTTTGCTCAATCCAATCCAAACTAAAATAAATTGCCAGCATTTCAACTGTAAAAACTGACATACCATCTGGAGTTCTAATTTTCTCCCCTTTACCTACCACCGGAATATAGAAAGAACAACCCGTCCTTCCACTCACAGAGTCTTTCGATCCATCTGTAAAGATTGGTATATAATTTTTATGAACACTATCTAATAGGGATGAGCGAGTACACCACTATCTGTATCTGTATCTGTTCAACCAACTAAATTATCTGTATCTGTATCTGTACTCGGAATGGGCGTGGCATAACCAGGAAGTGGGCGTGGTTTAACCGGAAGTGGACGTGGTTTACATCAATGTATTATTTTAAGTCTGAAATTGATATGGATTGATCAGAAGTTGCTATGTGTATTGTTTATTTGAAAACTATTTACAGAGCAGCTTCAGAATTGAGATTAAATATTTTTGATCACAATAGTAAAGAAACTACTACAGAACAAGTTTTTCAATAAAATCAGAACATTAATATTTGAGNAGAGACAGAGAGAGAGAGAGAGACAGAGAGAGAGAGAGAGAGAGAGAGAGAGAGAGAGAGAGAGAGAGAGAGAGAGAGAGAGAGAGAGAGAGAGAGAGGGAGAGAGAGAGAGAGAGAGAGAGAGAGAGAGAGAGAGAGAGAGAGAGAGAGAGAGAGAGAGAGAGAGAGAGAGAGACAGAGAGAGAGAGAGAGAGAGAGAGAGAGAGAGAGAGAGAGAGAGAGAGAGAGAGAGAGAGAGAGAGAGAGAGAGGGAGAGAGAGAGAGAGAGAGAGAGAGAGAGAGAGAGAGAGAGAGAGAGAGAGAGAGAGAGAGAGAGAGAGAGAGAGACAGAGAGAGAGAGAGAGAGAGAGAGAGAGAGAGAGAGAGAGAGAGAGAGAGAGAGAGAGAGAGAGAGAGAGAGAGGGAGAGAGAGAGAGAGAGAGAGAGAGAGAGAGAGAGAGAGAGAGAGAGAGAGAGAGAGAGAGAGAGAGAGAGAGAGACAGAGAGAGAGAGAGAGAGAGAGAGAGAGAGAGAGAGAGAGAGAGAGAGAGAGAGAGAGAGAGAGAGAGAGAGAGAGGGAGAGAGAGAGAGAGAGAGAGAGAGAGAGAGAGAGAGAGAGAGAGAGAGAGAGAGAGAGAGAGAGAGAGAGAGACAGAGAGAGAGAGAGAGAGAGAGAGAGAGAGAGAGAGAGAGAGAGAGAGAGAGAGAGAGAGAGAGAGAGAGAGAGAGGGAGAGAGAGAGAGAGAGAGAGAGAGAGAGAGAGAGAGAGAGAGAGAGAGAGAGAGAGAGAGAGAGAGAGAGAGAGACAGAGAGAGAGAGAGAGAGAGAGAGAGAGAGAGAGAGAGAGAGAGAGAGAGAGAGAGAGAGAGAGAGAGAGAGAGAGAGAGAGAGAGAGAGAGAGAGAGAGAGAGAGAGAGAGAGAGAGAGAGAGAGAGAGAGAGAGAGAGAGAGAGAGAGAGAGAGAGAGACAGAGAGAGAGAGAGGAGTTAAAAAAAAGTAAAAAACCCGACCGGAGCGGAGGTAGTGACAACAGCACGTCAGCTCTGTCTTGTCAAATGCACCATGTCAGTTACGAAAAAAGTAACTTTAAATATTCAACCTAAAAAGAGGCGAGCTGAAGAAAACCTAGGGAAAACTGAAGAAACGTGAGAAACAGTGAAGCCATCACAGCGCGATCCGTTACTGTCGGTGTGTGTACGTGGATGAGCCAGACGGACTGCGCTCCCGGCCGGCTGCGGTTTTGTAAGTAGGGAGGGGCGGGCGCTTTATGTGACTGGTCAATCACAGAGCGTGAAGACAGTCAGTTACCCAATGAAGATTTTCCTTCAGCACGATTACAGATATTGACTCGTTTTACTCGTTTCATGCTCGTATTCGTCAAAAATGCTTCATCCGTTCCGGATACTCGTCTGAAACGAGTATCCGGCTCATCCCTACTATCTAACCTATCATTCAAAATACTATCCCAATTACCTGTGCCCTTATTCATACACATCATATTTTTAAGATAAAAGTCAATATCACACCTAGGAAAAAGCCAATTCGGAGTCACTGAACATAAATACTTATTTACAAAGGTAGTATCAGTTAAATTATACCCTTCTGCTAATGTGGTTGCTTTCTCAAGCAAACAATCACCATGTCCAAACCCATGTTCCCCATACAAAGACTACATTTTTAACCAAATGGTCATCCTTTGAACATCCTTGAATACTAGCCCAATAGTTCAGTAAATTCTTCTTAAACCTCAGTCCTATTGGCATTTCTCCCATTTCAACTTGCAGGGACGCTACAGGTGACATTTTAATCGCCCCACAACAAATTCTCAAGGCCTGATTTTGTATTCTTTTAATCCTCAGCAAAAATGTTTTGCATGCAGAGCTATACACAATACTCCCATAATCCAGTACCGATCTAATCATTGTTGTATATATATGTTTCAAAGCTTTTCCACTAGCACCCCAAGCACAACCTATTAGACACCTCATGACATCTGACAAGACACTGAGACAAGACAGGGCTTAAATATACTGGGGCATAATGGGAGGATGATGAGCTGCAGGTGTGATGGGAGAGAACCAGGTGAAAGTGATAACTAATCAGGGAGGAGGAGCAGGAGAGGACACCAGACCTAACTGGGAAAGGACACACACACACACACACACACACACAAAACTGGAATAATAGACCTATGGAAATTATGGTGGGGAGACTGAAGGAACACAGGACCTGAGAGGGAATATCTGGAGGGCTGAAGACCAGGGGACACAAGAGGAACACAAAGAGACACAGACCCAGACCATGAGATTATGTGGAACTGCAGGGCTGAGCGCTGGATTTATAACCTGAGACCGAACCCGAATCGAATCAGCCCGACCGGTTCTGTTGGATTTGGGCTGTAAATTATGTTAATTGAGCGGGTTGTCACGCGGCGCTCTGCTCGCTCGATCAGCGACTGAGAGAGAGAGGATCGGAGGACGCTCCTCCAAACACGTTATTGTTCTAATTATTTCATTATTGTTTCTCCTGGAAGCGCTCAGTCAGACCGAGTGTTGTGATGTCGGGAGGTCCGGTCTTGGGGAAAGAGAGTGATGGTGGCTGCAGTGTAATCGTCTGTCTCTTTTATTTAGGGACACAGAGAAGTTAAAAGGAGAGAGAAATAGAAGATAGAAGTTGTTGTTCCACTTTATTCTTTTGTTTCATGAAGATAAACTGATGTTAAATTCAGCTTAAAGAGAAACTGGGAGGAAGCTTTGGTTCATTTTAAGTTACAGGAGGTCTTGTCTCCTATCTGCTCCTCCAGAGACAGCATGGACATGAGGGTTACATGGTGAGGGTCACACAGGACAGGTCAGTGCAGTCACACAGCCAAGCTGGAGTGGGACAGGTGTTGTCCTGCTTCATATTGCAAGCTTGTGTGTTATGTGCATTACAGCCAGCGATCCAAACAGCAGCAGCACAGCAAAGTGTTGGTTCCCTGGCAACCCGAATTACCTATTTATATGGGGCAGCAGTAGCTCAGGAGGTAGAGTGGTGATCGGAGAGTCATGGGTATGATTCCAGCTCCCATCAGGGGTATTCTGCTGTTGTCTCCTTGGGCAAGACACTTCACCTAACTTGCCTGTGTTGGTGGTGGTCAGAGGGGCCGGCAGCACCAAATGGCAGCCTCGCTTCTGTCAGACCACCCCAGGGTGGCTGTGGCTACAAAGTAGCTTACCATCACTGGCAGTGTGTTAATGTGAGAGTGCATGAAAGCGTCTTCGAGTGTCCTAAACAAGCACTGTATAAGTTCGATGATTATTATTATTATTATTATTATTATTATTATTATATCATCAAACGATTATTAAAGGTTCAATGATATTGATAATCCATATTATTATGGAAAATTACATTGAATTGAATACCTTTATATTCTATTGAAAATGTATTTAAAGTAACCACTTACAAAAGTTAAACACCAACTTTGCTCATAACATTTATAGGGAGGGAACTAGATTCAGCAAAGGTGCTGAATGGACCCATTTTGGTGGCCTGAGGTTCTGTCCCAAGTGCAGGTGTTTTGAGTATCTCTTATTCTTAGTCTTATTAATAGATCAGGGGAAAATGGAGCAGGAGATCGATAAGCAGATTTCTGCGGCTTCTACAGTGATGCGAGTGTTGTACAGGTCTGTTGTGATTAAGAGACCGCTAATCCAAAGCTCTCAATTTATCGGTCGTTCTACGTTCCAACCCTTTCCTATGGTCACAAGCTTTGGGTAGTAAAGAGTAAAACTGCACACAAAAGCAGCCAAAATGAATTTTTCTGTATTGTGTCTGGGCTCTCCCTTAGAGATAGGGAGAGAAGCTTGGTCATCCAGGAGGGGTTCGGAGTAGATCCGTTGCTCCTCCACATTGAATTTAAAGTGTTTTCTTTATAAGGTCTACTTTGTAAGTTCTACTTGGTGTAGAAATGTGAAAGCGGCTCTAGTCATGTAGCACATAGCGCTGCTGCAAACAAAAATGTCATAATTCAATACCTGTACCAGGGTTTCCCTTACATAGGCGTAGCCACGGCTGAAATCCCACCGCCACGCCTACAAGATCCCAAGTTTTTTTGGGGGTTTTTTGCGCTGTTTCCTGAAGAAGCAGCAGGAACTACTATGTTGTCGCTTGTGATCACAGCCAGCAGGCAGCAAGGAGCAGGCAGGGCAAGGCGGTTACAGCATAAGTTACTGAGTTTAAAATTAGAAAGGTAGCAGTGGATATAATGCTTTTTGGTTTACATGTTTCAATAGCATTAAGATAAACGAGTGTTGACAATCTTGACAGGGTTTCCTCCAGTGCTTATTAGGCCAGGTTTTCCTCCTGCCGCCACCAGGCTAAGCATCACTTATTCATGTAAAATTTATTTATTTTTTCATGTCTGACTTTAACCGCATCTAATACTGTATTACGATGTGAGAGCAACAGCGACAACTTAAGATCGATGTGGGAACAGCCTGAGAGGTCGGGTGTTTTCATCTGAACCTTTAAAACCTCCAGCAGGCTACGCTGCACTATTGACGTGTTAGCGCGCGGTGCTAACAACTTAGCGACGTGACATGTCTTGGAGAAAGCGTAAAAACACGTTGGATGCTTCTTCTGAAGCGGGAAAATAACACTTCTTCTTAAGCAGAGCACGACGTCGCCTCGGCTCGTTCACGGCCGAGCCGTACTGAGCTCGATAACATTGACCCAGCACAGCCACTGGGTCGTTGGAGCTGCCCCGTGACTGCCTGATGGAAAACCAGCGTGTTTCATCAGACTCGTAGTTTCTTGTTTTTGCTGGGGACCCCCTGTATTTTACCGCTCCCTCCTGCAGTTTTCCCCTATTAACATTTAAAATGATTCTGTAAATTCCGTGTGTCAATAGAAAAAATCTCTGCCTCTGCCAGCTGCAGTAAATGTAGTCTCCAAATAATAAATAAGAGGTGCATTCATCTGTGGATCTCCTTTGATCCGCATTAGTGATATTCTCATCACCAGAACAATGAAGCAAAGAAACAGATTCCTGAGTTTGTTAGTAATTTTATTTATTAGGTGCATCTAACCTGTTCTATTTTTCTCAGAAATGAGATCAAATCAGTGCTTCTATGGGTTGTCCCCAATCTGCACTGGAAAATTTTACTTTATTTAGAGACTTGTCATAATTTCTCCCCACAGCTGGAAAAATTCCTAGGGGAAACACTGCCTGTACTGTCTCATTTGCTTCCACTAGTCTTCAGCAAAACACCAGTTAGTCAAATTCTGGCTTGGATTAAAGAAACTCATGGGGTTGCATTCACTCACTTTCCTCTGTAGTGAAGACAAAATGAAAAAACACATCAGTGGGAAGGTATTAATACACACGTGTTAGAATTACTTCTCCAAATTTCCTGCATTAAGTGGAACAAAATTACTAGAGCAGGGATTTTATATAATCTAACACGAAGAAAATAATTTGTGTACCTGCAATGAAGATTGACGTTTAACAGTAGTTTGTGTCTGTAAGTAGGGCTGCAACAACGAATCGATAAATTCGATGAAAATCGATTACTAAAAGTGTTGGCAACGAATTGCGTCATCGATTCGTTGTGTCGCACAACTTTTCCAAAAGCGCCCCCCCTTCCCGCCCGCCGTTGCGTGCAGAGCAAGTCAGATCAGCGCGAGGGAGAGCCGGCAGATCAGCGCAAGGTTCGCGCTGCTGCGAACCGGTTCCGCCCAAGGCCGGATTAACTGGGCAATTGCCCAGGGCCCACGAACTCTAAAGGGCCCAGGGCACGAGCACAATACTGTATCTATAATTTCCCGCTTTATGAGGACTATGGTGACCGTAGGTTCCGTTTTCCCCGGACGTGTCCACTTTTCACTCTCTGTCCGGGCGTCCGGACTGCGGGTTCTTGTATTGATGAAAATGTCCGGCTTTTCATCCAGGAGCAGGGATCGAATTATGGGGGAGCTGGATATCCTACATATCAGGGGAGCCGGAAAAAAGTTTTCTATATTATATCATTTTTGGACTCTTTTGAGCAGAGAGCGGCACAGCGCATTGTTGCGCAGCGATCCAGGCAGCTGCTTCCAGCGCACGGTCCATTCTCAAAGTGGCGCAACCAAAAAACTATAATTAGCACACGATCGTTCATGTCTGCACATGTTGTCTATTTTCTGTCTTATTTGTGCCTGAAGCGCTCTGCTACTGCGGAGCTCATCACCTGTGCTGTGGTGATGTCACCTCACACAGCATTGAAAACGCGCTCTGCGCTTTGCGGTCAGGAGATCCCTTTGATCTGCTCAAAAGTAACTGATGAGGTGAAAAGGTAAGAATCCAGGCAA
>SSNQ01000412.1:1880344-1907655 GCA_006942095.1 Nothobranchius kuhntae
GATCACTAGCCTGGCAAGCCAGACTAAATAAATGTATTATTTAGTCTGGCCATGCTCCATTGACGGCTCTCAGTTGTGGGGCGGGTTCTATCGTTGTCTTTCAAATGATCTCTGCATTCCATTGGACAATGAATGTGACATACTCTTGTTTCACTCTGTTGCATCATCCCACCCACCAGGCATACAGAGTGCCCTGATTGGCCCACAAAGCGGATAAAGCTCTGTGATTTGTTCACTAAGCAGATAGAGCACTATGATTGGCCCACCATTATGGACCAATCACAGCTCTTTATGTGTTTGAAACCCCTCTAGAGAGCTGTGATTGGCTAGCCAGAGTCCTGGTAGGAGCTGCTGAGGTTCTAATGGAGCATGCCTAGACCATTCTTTGCAAAGCAAGAATTTGGTCTAGGTCACTAGGCTAGGAGTTTTCCTCTCCACTGTCACTTTATGCTTGCTTGGTATGAGGATTGCTGTATAGTCACTGACACTAGTCAGTGACCTGATGCAATTTGCTGGATTCCTTATATAGGAAACATTATTTCTGATTGGCTTAATGAACTGACCTGAATTGGAATTTTTCTAATGTGAAGTGCCTTGAGACGACTCTTGTCGTGATTTGGCGCTATATAAATAAACTTGAATTGAATTGAATTGAATTGCTGGTTGTGGCCCCCCGGGGCGATCCTCTGTGCCTCTCGAGGGGGGCGGGGGCCATTCTGGTTTTAGTCTCCTTGGGGTTCCTGTGTTCTGGGGCAGCGCCTGGATCTCTGGGACTTGGAGCTCCCCCCCGTCTCCTGCGCATCTTTGGGGGGCGGATCTGTGGTCCCTCACACTCTCTGTTGGACGCTCCTATAGAGAAATCTTGCATAAACAAGCGCGTGTATACACACAGGTGCTCACATGGTGCTCTCAAAGCTATGGGTTTGGGCACGTTAAACACAGGTCTTAAGACTATGGTGGGCACTTAATGCACTGTGATTTATTATCATGATTCTTCAGTTAAGCAATGTTGATTATATATTTCTTCATCAAGTTGACGCAGTGATAGCTTGATGTTGTTGTATTGTTGTTGTGTCCCATTTTTTTTTGCCCTTTTGCTTTTTTTTTGTCTTTTTCTGTAGGTCTAGAAGCAGACTCTTGTTCATTATTGTTTATTTTTGTGGAACCCCCCCCCCCTCTCCCCACTATTTCTTTTCCTTTCTCTTTCACCTCTGTCTCCGTGTCTGGTCGGAATTACAAAGCATTCAAAAACAGTAACAATAAAGTTTTAAGTATCAGGCGTGACATTTAAAGCAGACGCTTTGATTCTCCACCTGAGAGTAAATCTGTAAGGCTTGTTACCAGCATTCAGACATCAATTCTGCTTGCTTCACAGCCAGACAGGACACGGTAAAAAAAAAAAGGAGCCGACAACCCCAATGCACATGGTTCGTAGAGAAACCTCGATGCGACCAAATCAGTCCTGAGAAGTCTCCGGGTCACAACAATAGATGAAACCGAGCGTCTTAAATAAAACTCTGAAGGAGTTTTGCGTCAGCTTTGTTCTGCAGGAACTATCTTGTTGTTCTCAGCTTCGCAGGTGTGAAAAAGGTTTAAAAAGGATTTGACAGACGTGTCAAAATCTTTGCTGGTTTAAGAGGTTATGCAACAGATGGCTCGCTCTAGAACCCTCGAACTGTTGAACTGTTCGAACTGAGGAAAAAACCAGAGTAAACTAGTTTTAATATATTGATGTTATGATGGCCTGTCATCCACACGAAAACGGAGTTTTTTTCACATGAAAACGGATCTTTTTAAAAACTCCGGCCAAAGTGAAGATCTGCGTTTTCTCCGTTTTGGGTGTCTGCGTGTGGACAGACAAAACCGGAGTTTTAAGGTCCGCAACGTCACTTTCCGCGACAAAAAAATGCTGACATCACGTGTGCGATCTGTGTTTACACTAGCCAACAGCATTGATGCCCTCAGAGCTGCGCTCACTTTATCAATTGTCCAAGCGCTTTTTGCTTGTTTGTTTTTGCAAGCGGAATTACTGCTCCTTGCGGAAGACCACAGACGAAGGACGAGGTTGAGAACGGGGGAAGTACTGCCGCCTACAGGTCTGGCATGTCCTTAACAACGTATTTATCCGGGTACGTGTGAACAGAGTTTCTTTTTAAAACGAGGTGGTGTGGATGCAAGTTTTTGGAGGGGCAGATATTCGTTTTTTTTTAAAAAACGGCTAAGTGTGGACTAGGCCTCAGAGCTGCTGTCCAGCTGGCGAGGAAGGTAGGCTCTGAATAAAGGGACTACGTGCAGACTTCCAGTCTCCTGTGAGGGGAAAATATTGTAGGTTGTGTCATAGCCAGGGGTAAGTTGACCTGGCTGTGAATTTGACCTGTGGGATCTCAAAATCAGGCCATTTCGTGACGTTACAAATACAACATAGCTCATCTGGTACATCCAGGGGTAAAGGAGCTGTTCTAAGATGACCCCACTTTGGAAGTGAAGAAATTAATTTGCTCCAAAACACCAAAGCAGGTAGCTGACATCTTAAAATAGGTCCAGCCTAAAATCACGATGAGATTCATGCCAAAACTGTGAATATCAAAAATAAATAAATAAAACAACCAACACAAAAAAGTGGCTTGTATTTTTCAGAATGAGTGCCTTCATCTATGGTTGACTGATAAGTTGCAAACTTGATAAGATTTTTTTTTAACTTTAATCCTAAATGCAGCACTGCCAAGCAACAATTAAAACAAGTCTGACATTTTCCTGGTCCATGAACTCACCATCACAAATGCTAAACTACTTCCAACAGCAGGTCTTGTGAGCTTTTTTGTTTGTTTTTAGGTGTTACAGTGTCCAGGTTGTAACATTAGGATCACAGCTGATGTTTCTTTTGTATTCCTTTAGTTTGTGTTCTGATATAAAGTAAAATTAGCCAAATCTGGTGTCTGCAGGACAGAGTTGCAGAAAAACCTGTATTAGCCCTCAAAGCTAGCATTGGTGCATCTCTCAATATTTCCTTTATATCAACAAAACCGTCTATTTCACAGTACACATTTTTCCCCCAGATAACAGTTCCTGCCAGAGGGCACTGGATGCACCAGTAGCACTACAAGTAAAATCTGTTGATATTAGTGTTTGAAAATAATCAAATCATTTAATGTGAACATTTATTTACAATGGTGCACAGTAAAAAATTGAGTGTTAGTATTACAGTGTCATGTTTACATGGGCACAAGTAATCAAAATGATTGCCCTATTAGATCAAAAATTCTTTGTCAATCGGATTATTCTGATCCAACACCGTCCGATCGGAAAGAAATTTTCATTGCGATTGAGAGAGGTGGTTTTGTCGATCATCATACCAATTGACGTCCATGTACACACTCATTCAGATTGTTGGAGTAAAATAATGTCCACTGTTCATGTGTACAGCTTCAGTGTAACGCCTTTTCGCCTTTGCAGATGCTCAGGAACTCTAAATCTAATTCAGTTCAGTTCAATTCAAAGATACTTTATAAATCCCAGAGGGAAATTAGAGTTTCAGTACACACAATTCAGAGATCAAACATACATGGGCAAAGACACATGACAAGAATTGGTGACTGTGGTCATTCGCAACCTTGAGTCACGCTACCTTAATAGAGATCAGAGGGTTACATGAAGACTGGTTCAGGTGGAGGAAAAAAAAGCACTTCAGAGTACCCTCCATCGAGAGGGCAGCGTTGCTATGCAAAAAACACCTCAGACAGATATGCAACAGACTTCAGACATTACACAACATAAGTGTCCACTAGGTGGGGTGGTGGGTTTGGGACTCTCCACACGTCAGTTCCTGCAGCCACTACAAGCAGCGCTCGTCACCACCGTTTGGACAGGGGAAGGAGGTCGTTGAGGTTTGGAGGGCACAGTGACTCCTGGAATGATTCTGCGCCCTTCACAGCCCGCAGTCCCGCCCAGGCTGGGATAGGAGAAAAAGTTGTCATAGCGAAGGCAGCATTCCACATTTTTTTCTGAAGGGGGAGTAATCACTTCAGCCTGACAGGCTCAAGGGCACCAGATTCAGATTAGAAATTGTTTTAGGGCCAGACAGAGATAATTTCCTCTCTGTCTTAAAGTTCCGTTGGTCCTCAACCTCTCAAAATCCCAATAATGGCGAAATTAATCTATCCCAATCCATGTTGATTCGTCCACTTTCTCTTTGATATCATCCATCTTTTGTGCCAACGCATGAATCTCAGCCAAAGTTCTAAGTTTACGATTCATCTTGACAATTATGTGAGTCTGTGAATTCACAGCGCAGTGTAATCCATCCCTGAGCTCGGAGAGAGCGCCAAAATTCCTTGACAGCTCGTTAATTTTCCGGTAAGCCAGGAAGCCTCCTAGGCCAAAGAGCAGGAAACCTGACACCAACACCACGAATATCCAGACGTCTTCAGAATCCTCCACAGACAGCTGAGATAGGCAAAGCAGGTTCCACTGTTTCCTGGAGTCCATGATGTGACCAGCTGGGTCTGTCCCAGAGGGACATCCAGAAGCCCCTTCTCCCGTTCTCATCGTTGAAAAAATGTTATCAATCGCGTTAAGTGACCAACTGACAAGATCCATTTTAGTAATTTCAGTTTCCAGAAAATATGCAGAAGCAGCCGTGCACCCAAAGACAGACAAAGAGCCTTGAGGATAAGATAGGGAGGAGAGGAAGAAAAAAAGCGTCTGCACTCTCCAAGAGTCGGAAGAAGAGTCTCCATGAGAATCACACGCTCCCACCAGTCCTTACTCCTGACCTACTCCTGGTCCTTGCTGGAGGAGGGTACCCTAACTGGTGATGATTAGTAAGTTATCCTGCTCTCCTCTGCTGAGGCGGAGGAGCAAGCAGCAGCATTACGTACCTTTGAGCCTCTTGCTTGGTTAAAGCGATCAGTAAAAACAAAAGCAAAGAAAGCCCATAGCGGGGGAAAACGTAAGTCAACAGACAAAGCTAGAGAATAAGAAAATAAAATTAAACGTGGAAATACGTGCGGACAAGCTGATGGTTGATATTTACAATTTTTTTCCGGGAAAGACAACTCTGCTCATGCTTAACCAATTTAATCTGATTTAATGCTTGGTGTATGTATACTCTCGGCATGACTGGATCATTTCAGTTAGTGTCCATGTAAACAGAGCTTAGGATCGGATGGGGGGGGGGGGTTACACGTAGCTATTGTTAATTTTTGCAGGCATGTGTTCATTTATAGTCTGCAGGGAGTTAATTTAATTTAGCCTCCTACTTTAAAACATTTCAGTTTTAATTTTAACCGTAATTTGACTGAAATTAACACTGAAAATGTAACATCGACAGAAACACACAGAAAGGTGTTTGAACTCTGATTACATCTGTTTGTCATTTATTGAAAATGAACCTGAACATTTGCGCCACATTCCCCATCTGATGTCTAATTACTGGATTGTGAAGCAGAGCTGAGGTTTAATGTGTTAACAGTTTTTTTAGTTTAGTTTATTTCAAACAAAGAAAACATACATATTTTTTTTAAAAATACCACAAACAGAAAAAAAATACATATCATCCCTTCTTCTCTGTTTGAAAACTTGTAAACTAATAAATAACTAAATGAGTGAAATACGAACAAAGACTTAACAAATGTTGGTCTTTTATCTGTCTTGCTGCTAAAGTCATGAAGCAGACGGATTGTTTGATCTATCCAGGTGTTTGGGGTCATAAGAGTACATTAACAGCCTGATACGTTCTGCCAGCTGTGTTCCAGTTTGTTTAGTGGTCTCATTTTCCCAAACTCTTCAGTCAGTGATCATGGTGAAAAACATCTTCAGACTCAGCTGTGCACACGTGAACACCCCATGCAGTCTCAGAGGGATGTGTGTAAATGCAGATGTGACACAGCCAGAGCTACTTTATAGGTTATGGATTGAACCTGCATTATTTATCCTATGTTTTGTTTACAAGACTTTGCCTCTTCCTCTTAAAGTTAAATCGGATGTTAACATGGTTTATACAACTTATTGTGAAACCATGAGAAGTAATTTCCCTGATATAACGCATGTTTTGTAAAACACTCACACGCTTTGTTACTTTACATTCCACTGTGGCTTACAGTGAGCCTTTAAAGGTGTAATCACTCTGTGCTGTACAAGTTTTCTCTTTTTCTCTACAGCTGATTTACATAATCCAGAATATCATTGATAAACATTACACAATCTTCAACTCGGTCTGTGCCCTTAACCGCTGTTCAGTGATTCAGTGAGGAATAAAAACTCTTCACTCACCCCAAACGCAGGATTGAATCCCAGCTCGATCTTCTCTTCTGCTATGAAGTTCATTTTGGTCTCAAGTTCTACTTTCTTCTGCCAACTTGTCACAAACAGATACTACCGGATTAAAACAGACCTCACATGTAAAAGGCACCCTGTGAACAACCACTTGACATCACCAGGGAAACGGAGTGTCACAGCTAGAGAGAGTGGCTGAGTTATTTTGTAATCTCTTCTCCTACTCTGAAATGTTTCCGCAGTGCCTGTGAGCAAATGCACGCTTTAGTTACTCTGACTTCGAGTCATGTGTCTGCTTATGTGTGATGATGGATCGGATCAGGATAGAAGCACATTATTCACATGAATTTGTCACCCTTGAGTATCCTCTTATACTGGGTTGGGAGTAGATTATCACAGTTTAACACTTTTTAATGTTTGGGTAGTCATTAAACCATTTACTACAAAAAAAAATCATTTTATCACTAATTCACATTCTAGCAGATGCACAGCAGTAACTTCCCATATCAATATTTTCTGTTTTTGATCTGTAAGGTGCTTTTGATCCATAGTTTTGTTGTTAAGTGGGAAATAACCAGCTTAATGGGCCTATTTAATTTGTAGTTAAATCTAACTGGTTTTCCTCTTTTTGTACAATTACTCATTTGATGTTAAGCAATTAGATTTTTCCCTGTGATAGATATCTTTAAGAATTACCTCAGTTTGGGAAAATTAAGATGAGTCCGGACTAAGTTAAAGAGCCGGTGGCTAGTCCAAGTCAGGGCCAAAGTGCTTTGCTGCCAACTCTTGTCATGGTGATTTAATAAAGCTGAGCCTTAAGCAACCACTTGATTGTAATTTTATAATTTTATAGTGATTTGCTAAAGCTAATAGCAGCTCCAGCAGCTAGCTGTAGCACTCAACATATTTACCAGTAAAAACACATAATGCAGTGTTAACGGTATAAAGGTTTAGAACATCCGCATGAACTGTTTGGACATTTACATCTACCGTAAATCCTCTAATACAGGCCCGGGCCTGTATTTGACGCAAGCTCATCAAGCTCCAGGCCTTTATTGGAAGGAGGGCCAGTATTAGAGGCAGGCCTCTATTTCTATTTGAGCAAAATGAACTAATGGTTCGCTGGAGTTTTTGACAATTAATATTGCGCCCACATTTTCAAAGTTAAACACATTTCTTTTAACAACGGTAGTTTCTGCTTCAGCCATCTGCCCCCTCCCCCTGCGCAGCAGCCGCAAACTCACTGATGCGCCTGCAGCCTCTCAGAGTTCCTGCTGCTCTAAACATTAAAATAATTATTTCATTTTCTGTTCCTCACTTCTGATTACCTTCAATGGTGTCTGTTTGTTGCAACCACCAGGTAAAAAAACTAACTTGTTTTTATTTGACTATTTTTCTGTCCTGTCTGTTTATTATCTTCCTGCATCTCCTCTCAATCCTAAAGAGAAACTGCTACCTGGGTTCATATTCACCTTATGAGTTACCTTTGAACTGCAGTTCTAAAAGATCTACCGACCGCAAAAACAGCGGTGCTCACTGCTTGCCGGCCGCATCAGTGATCAGTGTGTCGGAGGACAAGGTGTGCCCCGCTCCAGCAGCGAAACACATCAGAGGCGCAAATAACACTCTGGGGAGCAGTAGCAGGGGTTGTATGAACTAGTCGACTTCACTATAGTGACTTTTTATGCCTGTCGTCGACTAGTCGCTGCCACGTGATAATGACCGGCAAGATGCAGCCCTCGGAAAAGACAGCAGCCTGCTGTCAGCAGGTGACAAGCTGCTGCGCTCGGGGGGGGCAATGCGATGTGCCAGTGCGTCAGTACTGACACGCGATCGTTCATGTCGGTTCATTTCCTTTAATGTTTTCTGTCTTTTATTTGCGCCTGATGTGTTTCGCTGCTGTGGAGCGGGGCACATCACCTTGTCCTCCGATGCACTGAAGGAAATGAACGATCGCGTGTTAAATAATTTGGCAACACCTGATTGTTACTGTGGCCGTGCTCAGAAGACAGATCCGGCCGCAAAAACAGCGGAGTGCTCCCTGCTTGGCGGCCGCATCAGTGATCAGTGCGTCGGAGGACAAGGTGTGCCCCGCTCCACAGCAGCGAAACACATCAGGCGCAAATAAAAGACAGAAAACATCAAAGGAAATGAACCGACATGAACGATCACGTGTTAAATAATTTGGCAACACCTGATTGTTACTGTGGTCATGCTCAGGAGGCAGATCCGACCGCAAAAACAGCGGAGCGCTCCCTGCTTGGCGGCCGCATCAGTGATCAGTGCGTCGGAGGACAAGGTGATGTGCCCCGCTCCACAGCAGCGAAACACATCAGGCGCAAATAAAAGACAGAAAACATTAAAGGAAATGAACCGACATGAACGATCGCATGTCAGTACCGACGCACTGGCACAGCGCGTTGCCCCCCCGAGCGCAGGAGCTTGTCACCTGCTGACAGCAGGCTGCTGTCTTTTCCGAGGGCTGCATCTTGCCGGTCATTATCACGTGACAGCGACTAGTCGACGACAGGCATAAAAAGTCACTATAGTGAAGTCGACTAGTTCATACAACCCCTGCTACTGCTCCCCAGAGTGTTCTGCAGCATAATCAGCACGTTCTCTTTGAACTTGATATCAAATTTTCGCCTCCTCTTCGTCTCCGCACGGTTAAAGTTATCCTCGCGGTCTATCACTGGCAAATCAAAAGTGAGACGATGACACAACCGCCTCCCGTACTTGCTTGTTACCACATTCCACCCGGCCAAAATTGGAGACCCGGCCTGTAATTGAATACCGGGCTGTATTAGAGGATTTACGGTATATTAAAGCTGTTTTAGGACAGAAATCACTCTTTTACGTGGGGCTCTTTAGCAGTGATGGGTAAATTCGTTTAAAAAATGAACTAGTTCAAAGTTCAGTTCATACATTTTAAAACGAACTAGTTAATTTCTTAGTTCGTAATTGAAAAAAACTTTGAACTAAGTTCACTGCTCCAAAAACGAACTAATTCATATTCTTTTTCCTCATTATATATATATATATATATATATATATATATATATATATATATATATATATATATATATATATATATATATATATATATATATATATAAAACTTATGAAATAATCTTCCAATGGTTGGCACCCGTTCAGTCCACACTCATACCCAGCTATAGTTTTTACCCTACAGTATATTCGCAATAACATGAGGAAAACATTATTTTAATGGGAAATGATTAAACAATCTTAGGAAGCAGGCTGAGGTAGCAAACTCAAAGTGCAATATTAAAAGTGCAAAGCATTAAAAAAATGTATAATCTTTCAGTTAAGTCCCTTTTCAAATTTTCTGAATAAACTTTGAAATGTTTATCTAAATACAATGAAAAGTTCATGAACTTGAGTGATAAAGTGCTTGAATAAGTATAAAACCGTCTGTCTGTTGGAAGTTTTCTCCATACTTTGCGACTTGATGACGCATGAGCGGTGCGACTCCATGACTTCCGTCCTCCACACAGCATAGACTTAGAAGAGTAAACACCGCACCAACCGCTACTGCCTATGTTTGGCCGCATTTGCAGGTTCTACTTTTTATAAACTCTATGGTTCACAGGATGTTTTTGCTAGGCTTTAGCTCCGGAAAAGCTCCGGAGATCGGGAGCTAGAACGGCAAAAGAATGCGTTCATAAACCCATTCACGCACGCCAGGACGAACACACTTACTTTTACATTCGTCAGGCAAAATACGAACAAACTCAGTTTGTGTTCATGAAAAAACAAACAAATTTACGAACAGTCGTTCAATGAACGCGTTTGGGCACAACATTGCTCTTTAGAGTTGTTATCAGCAGCTAGTAGCATACCTGAAGTAGACAACAATCAGAACCATCCCAGTCTGGAGAATCAGAGAGAAATTAAACTAATGACCACTCTGACTGGTGGCATATAAAAAGTGCTTGTTAGTGGATTGACAGAATTTTATAATTCAATTCAATTCAAGTTTGTTTATTGTAGCGGAATATAGTTGGTATATTCTTACACTTTATTAAGGTCTAGAAATTAATCTTACCTTAGAATCAGAAGAGGTTGTTTTTACTACAGGGAATTTTATTCAAACACTTTGTATTGACTTAGAGACTAGAAAAGAGAAATATGGGACGTTTAAGAATATTTATTTTTATAATTATTTGAAACAATCACCAGGACTAACTCTCTAATGATGGATGGATATGGATTTGGATGCTGAAGTGTTGGTGTGTGTGTGTCAGTTCAGAATCTTCATCTGGTGCGAGGCGAGTCTGAGGGCAAGATGTTGTTTTGACTAACTAACCACGAGGGACTTCAGGAGGAAGAGACATGAAACACCATCTATGCCGATCTACGTACCTTCAGAGACTCCCGTGTTGGATCCGGAATGCCAGGTCCTCGGACCCTCCTTCGGTGCTGGAACTGATAGCCCAGCGTCTGCAGCATGACAAACCAGTCTACGGATATACTCCCGGTAGCAACGGCAGGTGTCAGCATCACGTAGAGAGTTCAGCTTTTATTCTGAAGGAACCGTCGTCTTGTTGGTAAAACGACGGAATTTTTCCAGCTTGACAGTTCTCAGCTTAAAGTAGAAAATACAGCTGGCCAGTCTGCACTTCACTTAGCGATGATGGATTTGAGAGCTGGTCGAGCTCACTTTCGAACTACGTTGAAACTTGCGGTGAAACTGACTTAAAATGGCGTCGTTCTGTTTTATTAAGCTTAGATGTTTTGGATTCTTAGCGAATCAGAGTGAACAGATTAACTAAACACCACAGAACTCTGCCAGCAACAGAAAGGAAGTTCTGATTGGGTGAGGAAGCAATGTGTCATGTGTTTACCTTATGTGGATCAGGATGTCTAGCTCAGTTAGTCCTGTTATTCATTAAACACATAAATCATACATTGTGATTTCTGATTATTATTGACCAACATTTGTTTTGATTATCTTTATTAAAAATAAAGTTCTTTGATTAACTAATGAAAAGCGTTCTTCATCCTTCTTCTGTCTTCTTTGCTGTAATGTAAACATCAAAAGCAAGCGCACGACCATGGCAATTTAAGCACACTGTCACTGTGTCAAAGGGCAGCTGTTAAGGGCAGAAAATAGCATTTTCATGACGCTACACCCCCCCTTTTCAAGGTCAATGTGGTCCACCTGGAGACCACTTGGTCGTTGAACAAACCATAGTTATGAAGCATCCTGACAACCGAGCAGGGTGCGATCCCACTGGAACAGCCAACTGTGGTGAGGTACGAACTCCACGCCGAAGAACAATGTCATATACTCCTCGGGAAGCACACAAGGCAGCAGGTTATTAGACATTCCCCATGGAAGCCATAATTGAAGCAACAGCAACTTTATATATCCACGGGCAATAATGTCAAGCAGGAGCAAAGCTTGTACGTATCCACGAGCAGGGAATTATTCCAAATTATTCCAAATAGTAAATTGATCTTTGTAACATCACTTGTCGTGATCCAGCAAAAGGGAAGAGTAGTAGGCAGTAATCCCAGCGAGCGAGTTGTCCCAGCAGCCATGCCGGGACCACGGATGTCCAGGGCCAACGAGCCGGAGCACCAACCAGGAGTAGTCGATTCCGATGACGAGTCACGGGTCCACTCCCAGGAAGCAGGATCCTCACGAGCTCAGCAGAGGAGAGAGAGCACAGTGCAGGCACTTCAATGTAGACACGACAAGATTGCGTTTCATGTCCTTAAACAAATGAAAACCTAACTCTATGAGTACCTGTTGTACTATGTGAAAGTTTTACATGAATTACCCTTTAAGTGAAGAAATAGATGCAGCCCTCTCTATGTGAGATGCAAAAAGGATTATGCGAAAAGCAGAAAATGAAAGAACCCTGTCTGGTATCAGTGAATCCTCACACGAAATACACGCTGACAGGATAGAGGCAAAATTGGTTATAGCCCTGCAAGGTAAATCGATGTAGAAAATCATAACGTTCACATTCAATCATCCTGTCAAAGACACTATAAAAAGACAGAAATGTAAATCAATACTAAAATGTAAATCAGTGGAGTTAGTAATCACTTTCATGTTAATGTACCCTTAAGGAATTATGATTAGTAAAGATAAAAAAAAAAAAAAAACTTTGGATAACAGTACTATGTGGCCTAACCCACTCACTGTTACCTGGCCATTTACCTGACTCCAGGAGCCCACAGCATGTCCATCTCAACACACCCCAAGTCTGCACGTGATGTATAAACATGAAAGACAACCATGCACACACACAAACATACAACTTGTGTAACCTGAGATCGAAATCTGTGAACCAACGAGGCGCATTTCTCACCCCCCTTTCGAAGTCGGTAAATTGTCGTTGTTGACATCGACCAAATCTGTGGAACCCTTGTGCAGTTTGATATGGTCCCTGTGGACCCATTTGTAGACGGGCGCCTTGTTTTTGCAGGTAATCTTGATCTGATACACGACCGGAGATAGCTTATCTGTTATCAGGTATGGACCCGACCATTTGGGCAAAAGTTTCTTAGCCAGCTTCCCCGAGTTCGCCTTGTTGTTACCCGTTTTGGGAGCAAAAATGTAGTACCAGGCCTCATCACTTACGTCGAGTTCGGAATGTGAGGCCTTCTTATCGTAATAAGACTTCCTGCCTTCAGCCGACTTCTCCAGAGTTGTCTGTGCAAACGAGAATGCTGCAGGCAGGTGGGCTTTCAGGTCCTGCAAGTATTGGTCGCTCGTATAAGCCGGGACTGTTTCGAGCTGAACCGGTTGATACAGTAGGTGAAGCGGTAGGGTTCTTTGTCTACCCGTCATCATTTCAAACGGGGAGACACCTGTAGACTCGTGAGGGGTAGCCCGTATGGCCATGAGGACCAACCAAAGCTTCACATCCCAGTCTCGGTGGTTAGCTGACACGTACTTTTTAACACGCCGATAACCGTTCGGTTCATCCTTTCGACTTGTCCAGAAGACTGGGGGCGGTGGCTAATGTGGAACTTAGCCTTCACAACCAACAGTTCCCACAGATGTTTCATCACTTCAGAGGTGAAATGAGTACCCCTGTGCGAGTCGACCCGTGTGGGCAGACCAAAGCGAGCAAAAATGTGATTCATCAAGAGGATCGCTGTCGTCTTCGCCGAGTCATCAGGTGCTGGCAGACATTCAATCCATTTGGTGAATGCACAGGTGACAGTCAAGAAGTATTTATTTCCTCTGCTGGATCTGGTCAGAGGCCCCACCCAATCGAATTGCAAGTCTGACCATGGAGTGGTCGGCCCCCTTTCCTGTAGGGGAGCCCTGTGCGTAGGGTTGGACGGCTGAAACTGACAACAAGCCAAGCAACGCTGGACGTGGTCCAAGATGTCACGACACATTCCCAGCCAATAAGCAACCTGGCTCAGGGCACCGAACGTGGCCTTGACACCTCTGTGTCTGGCGGAGGGAGAATCATGAGCCTGCGTGATCATGTCCCCCCTTAGTGACTTTGGCGCGACGAGGACAGGCGGCAAAGGAGGCTTGGCGGCGTGCATCAGAAACCCTTCGACCATCCTCAGCATGGCCCGAACGCGAAAGAGGCCGAAGCTTAGGAACGGAGTCAAGCTCGATGGAAGTCGGTAGCTGGTTTTTAGGATCAGAAAGGTACCTGATCATCCTGCTCATAGCAGGGTCCTGGGATTGAAGACTGACAAGATCGTTAGCCGAAAAGACAGGCCGAACGGACACCGCACCGTTGGATGGTTCCAAGGTAGACGCATTAGCGGCCTGAGCTCGAGTCACGACACACACGCGGGGTGGACCAGATAGAGGCCACACCCCCCCCTTTTAGCCACATGGGGTTTAAAACCCAGGGAGTACCATCGGCCGCACCCCGTTTGGCCAGAGAGTCTGCGAGGTCGTTCAACTCCTTCTCTGGTCCGGGTGCGCGAGAGTGTCCTTTGACTTTACGCCAGTAAACGTGCATGGCAAGTGCAGTCGCCAGGGCGTCACATGCCATGAAGAGTTCCTGATGTTTGACGGGCTTTCGGTTAGCGGTGTGGAACCCGTTACTCTTCCAAGACGGTAGATGACATATGAAACTGAGCCGCGTGTGGTCCGAGTCAGTGCAAATTACCAGCTCACGGATGCCATGGTCCCTAGCGCGGCGTAGCACAATCAAGATCCCCGCTACTTCAGCAAACTGTGAGGTTTTTTCACCCAGAGAGTAACATTCGGATTCCCGCCGGTTAGCATCCACCCAGACGACACCTACGCCCGCTCTAGGCGCAGGACCGTGCCGAAAAGCACTGCCATCGACGTACACGGTCGGCAAGTCCGCACAGAATGACTGGTCGAAGTAGTGGTGGTTGTGGTTTAGCAGAGTCTGAGGAGGGCTGGCTGGCGGGACTGACGCGATGGCGTCGTCCGAGCAGTGTTGGCACGCAGCCAAACCCATGCCAAGAGGGCTACGTTGGTTCTGGGCGTAGCGCACCTTAATGTCGAAGCTTTGAAGAGCCAGCAGCCATGACGCGATTCGCGCATTGGTCACCACACCATCTCTGATGCGCTGACTGTTAAGGAAGGTCACTGGCTGGTGCTGTGTCTCAATGATGATTTTCTGGCTGCCAATGTAGTTAGCGAAGTATTTAACCGCCCACATGGTGGAAAGCAAAGCTTTTTCACAGTTCGAGTAATTCAACTCAGGCCCAGACAAGAGCTTACTAGCATAGGCTACCACACGCCTGTCGCAGTCATGAACTTGGTAGAGACCAGCACTCAAACAGTGAGCCGAGAAACCGACCTCAAGGTGGAACTCCTTGTCACAATCAGGGAGCGCCAAGCACGGAGCCGAGCACAACGCGGCCTTCAGGTCATTCATGGCCTGTTGCTGCTGCTCTGCCCACTCGAATGTCACATCCTTCTTCAGTAGATCAGTCAGACGTCGTGCTATTTCAGCATAATGTTCTACGAACTGGCGCGAGTAGTTGCAGACCCCCCAGGAAGCTCCGTAGTTCGGAGATGTTTGTCGGAGGTGTGATGGTGGCTACGCCCTGAATTCTGCCAAGTTGAGGCTGCACTCCCTGTGGTCCCACCAGGAGGCTAACGTACTGAACCTGCAACCTGCACCACTGTCCTTTGGCGAGAGAGATCTTTGCACCTGCCGCCGCGAGCTGACCCATGACTTGATCCAGCTCGGACAGGTGGTCATCTAATGTACGCTTGCGAATAAGAATGTCGTTGACATAGATGAGGGTCCCCCGCTCTCGAGCATCGGGGCAGGCTTTGTTCAAGAAAATGTTGAACTCAGCAGGCGAGTTGGAATAACCAAAAGGACACCGGGTGAAGGTGTATTGTCGGTTGGCAAAGGAGAAGGCAAGTTGGTGTTGGTCCGATTCGTGGACGGGAATCGTCCAAAATCCAGATGCAATGTCAAGTGTGGAAAAGTACTTAGCATCTCTCACTCTTGGAAGATCCTGCTCCAGGCGCGCCATTGGCCACCTAGACAAGGGAACCTATTTGTTGAGTTGTCGGTAGTCAATGGTTAGTCGCCACTTACCATTAGGCTTCTTTACCGGCCACAACGGAGCCGAGTAGGTGCTGTTTCAGGGTCGAATGATCCCTTTAGCTAAGAGGCTGTCAATGATTTCCTGGACTGGTCCTTGGGATGCCAGGGGAATCTTGTATTGCCGCACAAAAGTCGGCGGAGCTTGTGGCGGTGTAGAAATCCTGAGTTCATGGATAGTGGTTAGACCACAGTCCAAGGAGTCAAGTGAAAGAAAATCTTTGTACTTTAGCAAAAGTTGTCGTAGTTTGTCTCGCTCGACCTCGTTGGTAAGAGCATCCGCTTGGTCTACGACTCTTTCAATCTGGGACAGAACTTCATGGGGCTTCTCCGGTGGCTTTGAGTGTGGCGGTGAGCCCGCAGTCTCGCCCCCTTCCTGAACACTTGCCACAAAACAGTGTAAGTCAGTGTCAGGCGGCAGATTGTACGGTTTAGGCCTTCTCACACATGCAAACAGTTCTCTGGACTCGTAGCCGATGAAAGAGTCAAGGCGCTGGAGACAGTCCATACCTATTAGCATGGGCATTTTCATAGTCTCACCGATGTAGATGGGGTGTTTGAAGCTCATGGGCCCTATCGAGACCTGGAGCACAGTCTTCGAAGACAAGATCACTGGAATCCCAAAGAAATCGGTGACAGTTAACAAGCACAGAATGAGTGTGGGGGGGGTGCAGGCCCTCCCCACCATTCTCGCAGATGCCGTTATAAAAACCTTTGCTCGTGATCGTAATGTCCGAACCCGTGTCTATCAAGGCCTCACAGCAATGTCCCTGTTGTACAGTGACCCTTACTGTGGGTCTACCAGTCCCCTCTTTCACTTCCATAGGTGCGAGCAGTATTTTGTCAGCTACGGCGATAGCGGTACCCGAGCCGTCTTCCACGGGTGTGTCGTTTATCATCACTACGGATGGAACGATCGGCGAGATGCAGGTGTTTTCCTGTGAGTCAGAACCTTTCAAAACATCAGGCAGCATCCTTGCCATAACGCTGCATTATATAGCGCCAAATCATGACAAGAGTCATCTCAATGCACTTCACATAGTAAACGTTCCAATACAGGTCAGTCCATTAAGCCAATCAGTATAGTTTCCTGTGTAAGGAACCCAGCAAATTGCATCGAGTCACTGACTAGTGTCAGTACACGTTTTCGATCTCAATGAATTATTTACCATCAGATGTCTGACATTTGGGCCTCATTCAAAAGACTGTGTAGAATCCTTACTAAAACCCCACGTAAGCTCAGCAAAATAAATACTTATGCAAACTAATTTTTCTGCGCATGGCTGCAGGCTGTCATATAAATGTGCTCAGATGTTTCTGGATCACATCCCACCTCCCCCACATCCACTTTCTACCTTAAATGGACAATGCAAACTACATTACGAATATTGTTCATAGAAATAAACCTGTTTATCTACCACATGTCATGGCTAAACACAGGATTCCAGGATCAGGGGTGTGACGTAGGCATGTAAAAATGTTTTATTGCCTTTGAGTCGCACCCTGCTGCTACAGTGGTCGGCTGTTGAGTGGCTGAGTGATCACAGCAGACAAAAAATACATAGGAGACATGGTCAGATGGAGCCTAACATTGGAATAAACTGATTCTATCAATAAAAGCAGCACGGTGTGCTGGGATTGCTTTGGCATTCCAAATCTGAGGGAAACTTCTCATTTAACCCAAAATGGGCTTTGGCTGAAAATGTTGTGCCTGTCGGCTAATTCCCACTGGAACAAGCCGGTTTAAGGAAAGCCCGGCAGCGCTGCTGGTGCACCTCTCTCTGGGTTTAGTTTATAGTTTGATTACAGTGTGTGTGTGTGTGTGTGTGTTTTAAAAGTGAGAAAATGTCTCCTAAATTGGTAACAGTAAACAATAAAGCACTCTTTACCTTTTTGTTACCATCTCACCGTCTGTGCTGCCTTCATAACGAATGATCATGACTTTGCTTCAGAAGTTGTTTGCTTGCCGTTACACTCAATATGGAAGCGTATGTGTAACAGAAATCAAATCATTATGCATTAGCAGAAATGATTTTTCATTTTCGTATTAGCACTGACAAATATGACTCATACAGTAAATATAATAAATAAGCAATCTTCCAAACTGCTTTTTAATTTTCTTCTTCACCATTGCTAATTCTGTGACTTAGACAAAAATATAAAGAAAAAAAGAGAAAAATATAAAGAAAAAAAGATTTCATTTTCAAATAACACTCCAGCAAAAAATTTACAAAATTCTATTTTAAATGTCAAATCTGAAAATTTAAATGCATCAGCAGAAATGCTTTTTTAATTTCACTGCTTAGTGTGACTCACAATTAAAATGAAAAACCAATCCTCTAAAGTGCTTTTAAATTTGCTTCTTCATCACTACCCATTCTGTGACTTAATGAAAAGGATAAAGAAAGGGGAACTGATTTGTTTTTTCATGCCCACCCTGCATAAAGTGTTTCACATAGGCGTTTTTTGCCAATTTTTGGGGGTGCTGAAGCACCCCTAAATCAACTCCCAGCCCCCCTAAAATTTGAGAATTTAAAATGTTTATTTTTAGTAAATGTTTTTAATTACACTTGTAAAATATTAAAAACATACAGTGCTTGGTTGAAACATTATATTTCAACAACAAAAATTCAGCAAACCTCTCCCTCTTCAAAAGTGGTTTGATCCTGTTCACCTTTCCCAGAGTCATGCTCTGAGCCTCCTGATTAGTTGATGTGCTGTAGTCATAGGAGACCAGATTACCCGCCGTCCATTGCTGCTGACATTTTCATATTTAAATCTTACATAAACGGTGAAGAGAAAGCAGTGGCTGTTAATCCAGCAAGGAGGCGGGACTTTACGCAGGTCTGGAGCGCGTGCCGCACACGAACCACAACAACAAGAGGAAAGACACAGAGAGCATGCAGAGGTAAGCCAGATGAGTGTGCTGGTTTCATAAAGACTGAAGGTATTTACCTGTGGGTTAAAGCTTTTCAGGATCAAGCTGGGGACACACCGGCCGCCGAAACGCCGCGAAGCGCCGATAGGCGAAGCGCTCACGAAATTCGGCCGTTGCTCGCTGCTCCTCAGTTCAGACCAGACTCTTGTTTCTCCGCTCCGGTCAAGGCGCACCTCGTAGTTTTTCTTTTAACCACTTGGTGGCCTCCATTTCCTCTCCGCTTTTCCTCGACACCCCCCTCACACTTGCTGTTTGTGTGTGTGTTTGTACATGTGTGTGTGTGTGTGAACCTATGGTGTGAACAAGTTAATAGCTGGCCTACGACTTTCTGCCTCTCTGTCCTGTTTGCTCCGGTTGAAAGACACCCAAAACCATACCCCCTTCACGTGGTCATACACACACACACACAAGTTCGTTGTGTGTGTGTGTGTGTGTGTTCGTGTGGTTTTTATGTAGTGTCTGTTTACGAACACATTTGACTATTGCGGAAATGCATTTTGAAGTGCTTTATTTTGGTAAATTTATCGGCCTGCCTCTAATGTCTAGGTTTGACTTCCTGCCAGAATTGAAAAAAATACAGCAGACGCCGAAACGATCGCTGCACGGACGAGGACCGTCGCTGGGTCGTCCGTGCATGACACGTGCACGAGCGCAAAATTTCACACGTACGTTTTTCGCGTTTCGCTTAGTAGGAGAGAGACCCGCGATTATTGCTTTGTCACGCATGTCTCATTGAAAATGAATGGAAGAGAGGCTGCACTGATTTTTGTAATTGTTTCTGTCAGGGCTTTTATCATCTCTTAAAATATAAGTGTGTTAGCACTGTGTTGATTATCCCTAATATGAATAAATGTTTATTTATTCAATGTTTCTCTTCTTTAATACGCAATTGAAGTTATGCTATTCATGGATATAAAAATCGTGATAAAATATTGGAAAAATCGTGATATTCTATTTTTGCCATATCGCCCAGCCCTAATTCCAACCAATGTTTACCTCCCTGAACATCTTTAATATGCTCTTATTATAAAAGTACAGCACACTTTCTTTTCAATCTCACATCACCAATATAACCCAGTCTACTAATTTTCACTTGCGTAACATCTCCCGTCTCCGTCCATCACTTACTTCCTACACCACTGCCATCCTTGTCTACAGCCTCGTCACATCCAGGATTGATTACTGAAACTCACTTCTCTTTGGTCTCCCCAGCAAATCCCTCCATAAACTGCAGCCTCTCCAGAGCGCTGGAGCACGTTTCAACACTAGGACTTCATCTTCTCATCACATCACCCCCATCCTGCAACAACTTCATTGGCTGCCCATTAAACAAAGAATCAGCTGGCTGGATACTGTCTCTTGGGGAAGCGAGTTGGGGATAACTGACCCAGAGCCTTTGAACCTGGACTAGATTATTGTAATAGCAGAATCCACATTGTTTGTGATTTGTGAAACATTTTCTTGGTTTGTGGAAAAAGGTGTTGTATTTTTATTTTACAAGAGTGGCAATGAAATTGTGTTAAAAAATACAAAACGTAGTCTTGCCTGAACTGTCAGCTTTCTGGGTGCTCAGCACCCCTAAACCTTTGATGCTAGATCCGCCCCTGGTGTTTCATAATTCAAATGGAATAGGCCGTCCTGAGCGGTGCAGGTGTCATTTTTATGGGAAGATGTTTTACCCAAGACATGAAAGAATCACACTGCGGAGACGGGGTAAGTAAAAATAATATAATAATTTTTTTATTAAGAAAGGTTAGTAAACTAAGAGAGCTGCTCCAAACGGGAACAGGGTGGGCCGGAATCTTAAACGAGAAGCAGATCGATATCAGATAAGCCCGGAACAAGAGAACCAAGAATATGATTGGTTTTTGGAGGTTATTCTTACGGTTGATGACCAGGACTGGTGAGGATGGACTGGGTCTTTGGGACCAGGTGGGAACGGACGAATGGCAGGAGTTCAAATCCAGGACAAGACTGGGAAGCAGGTTGGGAGGCAGACTGTGAGGCTGACTGAGAGGCAGGCTCAAAGGCTGGCAGTGAGGCGGGCTGTGAGGCAGGCAGGATGACAGGCGGATGGTGGAGAGCGGAGGCCAGGGGATCTTGAGCGACGTGACGTTGGTAGACAACTCCAGGCGACACTAGGTTCGTTCTGAAGTCAAACGAGCAGGAACTTTCAGGACTCGACAACAGGCAGGTCAAGACTTATGGGCTCGACACACGGGAGGCGACAAACGACCGCGATCAGCGAAAGTCGTCGCTGTCGCTTTTATTACCTGACACACGGGAGGTGACCCGCGGCAGCGGCCAGCGGCTAAACCGTCTACGTGTTCTGTTCCATGGAGAAATTGAAACTTCCATTGTTTTGTTTGGCTGTGTGAGGCTGGAGGGAATTAAGGTTATTTAAGTGGTTCAGAGTTAATAAAGTGGTAGATATGATGTTTCACAAGGTGCTGCTAGAGTTATGTGAAATCTTACTTCTGATTTTACTATATAAAACATAATAATAATCAAATTCTCCATGTTTGCTCGGAAATGTATGGAGCATTATGCCCGCTCATTGGTCAGTGAATGAAACCTCCGTTGACTGGTCCTCGTCCGAGCGACAGCGATGAAAAGTTGAAAATGTTTCAACTCAACTTTCTGGGATTGCGTCGCTGGGTCGTCCATGCAGGACACGTGCACGAGCGCAAAATTTCACACGTACATTTTTTGCGTTTCACTTAGTAGGAGAGAGACCCGCGATTATCGCTTTGTCGCGCATGTCTCATTGAAAATGAATGGAGGAGAGGCGATGTCGCCTCCCTTGTGTCGAGCCCATGAGACTAGAACAGGCAGACAAAAGATTAAAGCTGGAGCAGGCAGACTAAGACTGTGGCTGGCTAGTATTTACCCAAGGTGAAAGTATCAACCGGCACTGGAGTTGTGTCACACCGCTCTTTAAATACCCCTGGCCCTCTGATCAGGGAGTTCAGGCACAGCTGGCTCTCCGACACTCCCACCTGTGAACACAAACCTGGGACAACTGCAGCATATTGATTGTCATTAGGAATGATCAGGGCAGACCGTGACAGTACACCCCCCCCCCCCCCCCCCCCCGCCGTGGAGGAGGAGGTGTGGGAATTGTGTGCATACTCCATCCAAGGCAACTGCGAACTCCAACTACAAGGGTTGGAGGAGCAAACACATCTGAGCATAGCCTCAAGCTCCTGATTCATATGTTCACATTTGCCGTTTGTTTGTGGATGGAAACCAGAGGTGAGGGAGACTTGAGCCCCCAGGTGGGTGGCGAATTCAGTCCACACTTGAGATATGAATTGAGGTCCACTGTCAGAAAGGATCTCGGTAGGGATGCCGTGTAACCGGAAAACATGTTTTAAGAGTAGGTTAGCGGTCTCAGCAGAGGAAGGAAGGGATTTTAATGGAACCAGGTGACAAGCCTTAAAAAACGGTCAACGATAGTGAGGAGGATAGTGAAGTCCTTGGAGGGAGATAGACCAGTTACAAAATCTAGAGCTACATGAGACCAGGGATGAGGAGGAACCGGCAAGGGTTGGAGAAGACATTGAGGGGACTGGCTGTTGCTCTTAAACCTGGCACAAACTTGACAGGTGCTAATGTATTCCTTAACATCTTTGTACACTGAAGGCCACCAAAAGGTCCTACGAATGAGAGTTAAGGTTTTGCCAAGACCAGGATGAATAGAGAACTTAGCCATGTGTGCCCAATGAATCAGGGAGCCACGAGTACTCGAGGGAACGTATATTTTGTGTGGAGGACCGATACCTGGATCTGGTTCCAAACGTTGAGCTTCGAGTACCTTGTTGGTAATGTCCCATGCTATTGAGCCGACAAAACAGGAGGCTGGTAGGACAGTGGTGGGTTCTGTATCATTACCAGAAGCGTACTGCCAGGAGAGGGCATCGAGCTTGATGTTCTTAGAACCAGGTCTGAAAGAGATAGTAAAGTTGAATCGGGAGAAAATCAATGACCAACGGGACTGACAAGGGTTTAGTGTCTTAGCCTCCTTTAAATATACTAGATTCTTGTGATCAGTTCATATTACTATTGGATGTTCTGCACCCTCCAGCCAGTGGCGCCACTCCTCTAATGCCATCTTGATGGCCAGTAGTTCCCGGTCTCCCACATCTTAATTCTGTTCCGCAGATGAAAGACGACGGGAGAAGAAGGTGCAGGGATGGAGGCAGTGATCTGTGAGAGAAACTTGGGAGAGAACAGCGCCCACCCCGGTGTCAGAGGCGTCAACCTCCAGGGTGAAATGTAATGAAGTGTCTGGGCATGTGAGAATGGGTGCTTGAGTGAAGCTGGTCTTGAGCGCATTGAATGCCTGGTCGGCCTCTGGGGACCACAGGAACGGTACTTTGACTGAGGTAAGTTGAGTGAGGGGTGTGGCTATTTGACTGTAGTTTCTGATGAAACTGTGATAAAAGTTTGCAAAACCCAAAAAACCTTGTAGCTGCTAACGTGTATCTGGAGTTGGCCATGTCCGAACTGCTTCGATCTTGTTGAGGTCTGTTTTCAGCCCACCGTTCTCCAGAACAAAACCCAGAAACTTGACAGAGGAGGCACGAAACTCTCATTTTTCGGCTTTGATGTATAGGCGGTTTTGGAGAAGTCGTTGAAGCACAGCTCGGACATGTTGACGGTGTTCAGTGAGTGATCTGTAAAAAATCTGAACATCGTCCAGGTAAACAGTGACAAATTTGTTGATGTAATCACCCAAGACAGTGTTCACCAGCGATTGGAAGACTGCGGGGGCATTAGTGAGTCCAAACGGCATGACCAGATATTCGTAATATCCCAGAGAGGTCTTGAAGGCCGTCTTCCATTCATCCCCCTCCCGGATTCTTACGAGGTGGTAAGCGTTGCACAGGTCCAGCTTGGTAAAAATAGAGGCATCGTTAACAGGGTGGAAAGCTGATGAAAGCAGCGGTAAAGGGTACTTGTTTTTGACTGTGATCTGGTTCAGTCCTTGGTAGTCAATGCAGGGACGCAGAGATCCATCCTTCTTGGACACGAAAAAGGACCCTGCACCCAGGGGGACACATGGAAGGCCTTATAATACCTGCAGACAAGGACTTAGAAATATATTTAGCCATGCTTTCCTGTTCAGGCTTGGATAAATTGTATAGATGGCTTGAAGGCAAAACGGCATCAGGAATGAGATCAATACTACAATGGTAGGGTCGTGAGAAGGCAATGAGGATGCACGGTCTTTACTAAATACTGGCTGGAGGTCATGGTACTCTGAAAGGAATCCAGTCAAATCGGGTGGCTCTTGCGTCTGACTCCTCGGTTCTCCGATGGGAAGGGGAGCTGAGAGGAGGCAGTGGGACAAACAGAATGGGCTCCAGGCAGCGACCAACCCCGTCCTGCAGTCGATGCGGGGATTTTGAGTGACCAGCCATGCATGACCTAGGACTACTGGGGACTGTGGAGAAGGGAACACGAAAAAATTCAGTACCTCATGGTGATTTCCAGAAACCAACAGATTAACCGGAACAGTACGGTGGGTTATGGTCGAGTTTGGACCAAGCCAACACGAGGGGGAGGTTCCAACTACCACGGTGGAGGTTAAAAGTAGAGGGTATTTGTAACCTCCCCCTCGCCAGATGGTATGTTCTAATGTTCCCCTTGGGCGGCAAATATGAAAATTCACAGTCAGAATGCATGGGAAACAAACGCTTGATCACAGTGTGAGTAACGTTTTAGGTAGCAAGAGGGTTAAGGTTAGGATGAGGGTGAGGGGAAGGTTATAAATAGTGAAACGTTAAGGTTTAGGTGCGGTTAATGAGCTGGTTCGGTGCCGCATCAGCGGATATCCCATCACGTCAGTTTTATGCTGCATTGGGATCTGCAGTTACAAAAGGGAAAAACCCCTTTTCGCACATAAGTAACGAAAAAGGGCACTTTTGGTGTCAGGGGTCTGAGTTGGAGGGTGGCTGACCAAGTGTTTGTGTGAATGCCATGAATGAATCATTGTAAAATGCTTCTTTTTATTTTTGATGAAACCGGAGCTCGTGCTCTTATTTTGAAAGGCACACTTGCCTTTCTCGATAACTTCCGGTTAGCTTAACGTGTGCACGCGTTTTTTTTTCTAACGCATGAAAGGAAGCTGATACATGCTGAATACGTTCAGATTAATATAAGAGACTAACAGCAAGCAAAACGTGTTTTCTCCCCTCCCATTCGGAGCTACAAGCAGGCAAAGTGGTTAGTAGACTTTGTAACCTTTATTTGTGGTTTATGTGTTATATTTATGTAAACATATTGTTTATTCTGTCGGTTTGTAGTTCTACGGTGGTTTATGGTGCAACATGGTGCTAGCTTTGCTAGTCAATAACAGCACAAATAAAGAACGCCATCTGTAAAAAGAACTGGAGTCCTCGCATGCTTCAATGGGTGGCATAGTAGAACACTTCACCATGCAAAGAAAAGGTGAAGACTCCATATTGTAGCGTTATGAATATTATAATTGTCTGCCCTTAACAGCTGCCCCTTCACACAGTAACATCGCCAAGATCGGACGCTTGGTTCAGTATGTTTACATTCCAGGAGAAGAGACAGAAGAAGAGAAGAAGAACGCTTTTCATTAATTAATCAAAGTACTTTATTTGTGATAAGCTAATCAGAGCATATGTTGATCATTAATAATCAGGTGAATGATCTGTGGAATAAAGATGTCATGAGTTATGTGTTTAATGAATAAACAGTGCTGCACCAGACAGACTGATCTACATTACCATGGAAACGCATGACACATTATTCTCAACCAATCAGAACTTTCGTCTGTCGTAGGGCAGAATCTGGGTTGTTTAATGAAAGTCGTCCAATCCGGTTTACTAAGATTTGTAAACAATTGGGGGATATAAAATAAGGCAACGCCATTTTATAGTCAGTTCCATTTTAACCTCAGCTCTGTTCGATCCGAGCTCCAAGGAGTTACATCATACTCTCAACATTGTTTTCAACCAGCTCTCAATCCATCACCGCCAAAAGAGAAGTACAGGCTGGCCAGCTGTACTTTCTATTTTAAGCTGAGAACTGTCAAGCTGGAGATTTCCGTCGTTTGAACCAACAAGACGACGTTCCTTCAAAATAAGAGTGAACTTGCTGACGCCTGCCGACTGCTACCGGAGCCGACCCACAGACGGGCTGTGTAGTGCTGCGACCGCTGTTTTCACCAGCTCCAGTACATCCGAGGTCTCAAGACCTGGCATTTCCTGATCTACCTGGGAGACCCCCACTGGGTACGTACACGGCAAAATAGCGGCTCATGTCATCACTTTATAAGCCTCGTGATATCTAGTCATAACAAAGACGACCAGATTCCTTTACGTCAGCCTAGAGAATCTGAACCAGACACACACACACACACACACACACGCACCAACACAACATCTGAATCCATTTTCATTCATCACAGAGTTAGTCCTGGTAGATTGTTTAGAATTTATAATTCAGAAATTAAAGATTCTCAAACGATCCCATCTCTCTCTCTTTTCTTGTCTCAAAGTCAATACAGAGTGTTTAATTAAACTCCCTGATGATAAAAACAGCCTATTCTTCTGTTTATAAAAAGTGAACTACTAACAGTGTATTAAAATACAACTTTAGATAGTTACATCACTTCTATTCCGTTACAATAGGTACGTGGTCACGGCACGAAATGGCGGCTCGTATCATCAGCTTCTGAAGCCTCGTGGTAGCCTAGTCATAACAACCAGATTCGCTACGTCAGCCTAAAGATTCTGAACAAAACACACACCCACACACCAACACTAAAACATTCAAATCCATATGCATTCATCATTGAGATAGTCCTGGTAGATTGTAAGAATTTATAATTATAGAAATTAAAAATTCTTAAACAATCCCAACTCTCTCTTTTCTTGTCTCTCAGTCAATACAGAGGACAGTGGTGCAGGTCGCAAGTTCAGTACGTTGGCCTCCTGGTGGGACCACAGGGAGTGCAGCCTCAACTTGGCAGAATTCAGGGCATTGCCACCATCACCCCTCCGACTAACGTCTCCAAACTTCGGAGTTTCTTGGGGGTCTGCAACTACTCGCGTCAGTTCGTGGAACATTACGCTGACATAGCACGACCTCTGACTAATCTGTTGAAGAAGGATGTGACATTCGAGTGGGCAGAGCAGCACCAGCAGGCCATGGATGACCTGAAGGCCATAAAGTACAATGATGATTCTGAGCTAACGGAGATCATGAGTAAAATAAATACAAACCAAGTTGAGATAGATAATATTTATCTTAAAATAAGAGATACTGTACATCCAGATCATCCAGATTCAGAAATCCGCAGAATCAACGATACCTGCCAATCGCTCACCAAGGTTGCAAATAAAAAGGCACAGAAGTTTCTCATCAATGATGGTACAGACGTATCATCCTGGCCCGATGCAGAGTCTGTGTTTGAAGCTACAACATCTAATGTCTCTTTATCTTCAGGAAAGACCAGACATTCAAAGGAGTATTCGTACAGGTCACAAGATGCTAGACAAGCTGCAGCA
>SSNQ01000412.1:1907665-1922894 GCA_006942095.1 Nothobranchius kuhntae
TGTGAATGCTGTGAAAACATCATTGTAAAATGCTTCTTTTTATTTTTGATGAAACCGGAGCTCGTGCTCTTATTTTGAAAGGCACACTTGCCTTTCTCAACAACTTCCGGTTAGCTTAACGTGTGCACTCGTTTTTTTTTTCTAACGTATGAAAGGAAGCTGATATATGCTGAATACGTTCAGATTAATATAAGAGACTAACAGCAAGCAAAACTTGTTTTCTCCCCTCCCATTCGGAGCTACAAGCAGGCAAAGTGGTTAGTAGACTTTGTAACCTTTATTTGTGGTTTATGTGTTATATTTATGTAAACATATTGTTTATTCTGTCGGTTTGTAGTTCTACGGTGGTTTATGGTGCTGCATGATGCTAGCTTTGCTAGTCAATAACGGCACAAATAAAGAACGCCATCTGTAAAAAGAACTGGAGTCCTCGCGTGCTTCGATGGGCGGCATAGTAGAACACTTCACCACGCAAAGGAAAGGTGAAGACTCCATATGAAGAGCGAAGTGTGCCAAACCGTTGAGGACGTCGGGTAGAGGAGCAGTCTGCAGTTGAAGATACATCGTGTCATCTGGTGAACGTTGTGTTGAGAAGATTAAAGGAGCAGTATGGACAAAGCTTAAAAGGTGGACACGTTAAAGTAAACGGGTCAGAAGTAGCAGAAAGATCCAGAACTGCCATGAACTTTTCATCACACATTCCATCGTGTACATCTTAAAGGAGCAGCGAAGCTTCCCTTCCACTTGGCTACACTGCAAGAGCTAAGTAACTTTATAGGCAAATCCGCTCATCAAGTAATTTGATTAGGAAAAAATATATATAAATAAATAATATTAAGGGTTTATTCTCTAGGTTATGCATATAATTGCATTGTGTTTGCATTAAGATTGTGTGGAGGTTGCTGGTAATTGTATCACAGGAGATTCTTATTTGTGTTTCTGCCAAATGTGCTGTTAACATTTATTTTAAGTTGTTTACATAAGAGTTTAGACACAAGTTAAGCTCAAGTTAACGGCAGAAAATTGTTCAACCTTTATCTGTTTACTGAAATTCATTTTATTCCTTTAGTTTACAACTCTAGTACATTTATAGGCTTAAAAGTACACAGTCAGTATGTCACAAAGGGGTGATATTGAAAATATATGTACTTCACAAGAGAAAGCTGATATTAATGAGCAAGTAGAAGCAACTACAAAGGAAATGCAAGCTCAGGTTGAGTCACATAAGCAAGCTAGTGAGACGGTCACATCAACTGCACTAGACTCACTGTCTCAAACTAAAGATCTCCCACATTCTGCATGCATTAGGAAAAGTGAACGCAAACGAACGCTCACTGAAAAAGGACAAGCTTTAGCAGATGATCGACTGAAGGATCTGAAGGCACAGTTCAACAGAGCTTATGAGCGGTGGAAGCACAAAATAAATGGACTGAAAAAGGCCATAAAGTACAATGATGATTCTGAGCTAACGGAGATCATGAGTAAAATAAATACAAACCAAGTTGAGATAGATAATATTTATCTTAAAATAAGAGATACTGTACATCCAGATCATCCAAATTCAGAAATCCGCAGAATCAACGATACCTGCCAATCGCTCACCAAGGTTGCAAATAAAAAGGCACAGAAGTTTCTCATCAATGATGGTACAGAAGTATCATCCTGGCCCGATGTGGAGTCTGTGTTTGAAGCTACAACATCTAATGTCTCTTTATCTTCAGGAAAGACCAGACATTCAAAGGAGTATTCGTACAGGTCACAAGATGCTAGACAAGCTGCAGCAGAAGCAGCTGCCACAGAGGAAGTCCTAAAAATAATGAAAGCTCAACATGACTGTGAAGAAGAAATCTGGAGACTTGAGCAGGCAGATCAAGTGTTGGCAGCTGAAAAAGAAGCAGAGGAAATTAGGCAGAAAGCTGAAAATGAGGCTGAGAATGCAAGGAAAAGAGCTCAGTTTATTGCAGAAAGTGCAGCTAGAAAGATGAAGGTTGAGGAGAAGAAGAAAGAAGTTGAACGATTAGAGGAACTTAAAAGGCTTAACGCAGCAAAGGCAAGGCTGAAAGTGTATTCTGAAATTGTTCATAGTGACGATGAAGAAGATCATCTGTTGCCACCTCCTCTACCACAAAATCCAGCACTTTCTCAACCTCTTAGCTCACAAGAAAGGCATCCTCAAATCCTTCCAGCAAACCAATCCGTAGCTCAACAACCATACCAGGTTACAGTCACTAAAAGCTTTACTCCTCATTCACCAATCTATACCTCAGTATCTGTGCCACAAGCATCTTCATTTAATAAACCAACTGTGAACTATCAGTCCAATCCCATTCAAACAGTTACATCAAACAACCCAAATGACACAACCAATGAATTGGTTAAAACATTAGCGGAAGCTATCGCTGCAAATCGAATCCCAATTCCTGAACCTGCTGTTTTCACTGGAGACCCCCTGAAGTACACTGATTGGAAACTTTCTTTTTCCACTTTAATTAATCAGAAAAACCTTCCAAACCAAGAAAAACTGTTCTTCTTACGCAAGTATGTTGGCGGTGCAGCAAAAAGAGCTATAGAAGGTCATTTTCTGGTTGGTTCAGAAACAGCTTATAATGCTGCCTGGAATGTGCTCGAAGACAGGTTTGGCAATCCTTTCCTGATTGGCAAGGCATATCGTGATAAAATACATTCATGGCACAAAATTGGCCCAAAGGAAACTGTGGAGCTCCGTGAGTTTGCAGATTTTCTGAGCAGTGTGGAATCAGCCATGTCATATGTACAAGGATTACAAGTTCTGAATGACTGTATGGAAAATCAAAAAATAGCACAAAAACTACCAGACTGGTTGAGCTCACGGTGGAACAGAGCAGTCGTTACTTTCCAGGATGAAATCGGTGCATTTCCTGACTTTAAGTACTTCGTCTCATTCCTCAACAAAGAGGCTCGCATTGCTTGCCACCCTGTTACATCTTGGCAGGCTATGAATCTAAAGGGAGAGAAATCAAGGTCAAGCGAGCAAGACATAAGAGGATCTCCAAAAGATAAAGTTGGTGCTAAGACATTCACTACAAACACAAGTGAAAGGATAGATAAGAAGTGTCTTTACTGCAAAAGGCCACATCACACTCTCCATAAATGTCGCAAGTTCATCGAAAAACCACTTGATGAAAGAGTCAAGTTTGTACGGGAAGAGAAACTCTGTTTTGGTTGCCTTGAGAATGGACATCACTCCAAGGTCTGTAAGTCTAGAAGTACATGTGACACGTGTAAAAAACCTCACCCAACGTGCTTACATCAAAATCGTGAAAAAAGGGAACAGAAGCAAGAAAATAATCCAAAACAAACTCATTCAACTGAAAATGACAAGGATGGGTCTGAACAAGATCAACCGAGGGTAAACAACCAAGACAAAGACAAGAGTTTTAAACCAAAGCAAACACTTGAGTCAGATGGAGCTACTTCTCTAAGGATTATTCAAGAAAGGGGCGGAACTCTCACTTCACCAATTGTTCCAGTCTATGTGTCCTCATTGACTCAACCAGACAAGGAAATACTAGTGTATGCTCTGCTCGATTCTCAGAGCGACACTACGTTCATCTTGAAGGATGTAGCCGACACACTGGATGCCAAGAAAGATCCAGTAAAGCTCAAGGTGTCAACAATAACATCAAGAACAAAGGTTGTATCCAGTGAAAGGTTGACTGGTCTGGAAGTGAGAGGCTTGAAATCTGAAGTTAAGATCAAGCTTCCAGTAAGCTACACCAGGGAGTATATACCGGCTAACAGAGCTCATATTCCCACAAGTGAAACCGCAATGTCCTGGCCTCACTTAGAACATCTTGCAGAGGAGATGTCGCAAGAATTAGATTGTGAGGTAGGTTTGCTAATCGGTTATAACTGTTCTCAGGCTCTGGCTCCAAGAGAAGTCATCCATGGAAGTGAAAATCAACCCTTTGCACTCAAGTCTGTGCTGGGTTGGAGCATTGTCGGGTATAACAGTACCGTCAATGATTATGAAGATGAAATAGGTGTAAGTCACCATATCATTGCTAAGCAAGTCATACCACTTACAATGCCTTCCTCTGAACTCAAGTCAGAAGTCCATTTTTCTGCTAGAACCCAAGTTAAAGAAGTTATCTCCCCATCAGACATGATAAAGGTTTTTGAGTCAGACTTCTCTGAAAGAAAGGGTGGAGAAGCTCCAATATCACAAGACGACTTGCGGTTCCTTGCAATACTGAAAGAAAATATAAAGCAGAAGCAGGACGGACACTACCAGATGCCATTGCCTTTTAAGGTAGAGAGGCCAAGTCTACCTAACAACAGAGCATGTGCTGAATATAGACTAAAATGCCTAAGAAAACGACTACAAAGAGATGAGAAGTATTGCAAAGATTATGTAGCCTTCATGAAGGACATGATAGAAAGAGGGGATGCCGAAAGAGTTCCAAAGACAGAAATAGACAGTCAAACAGTATGGTATATTCCCCACCATGGGGTTTATCACCCTAAAAAGCCCGGAAAAATTAGGGTCGTGTTTGATTGTTCTGCCCAATTTCAGAACACATCACTCAACAAACATCTGTTGACTGGACCAGACCTTACAAATAATCTCACTGGGGTCCTGTGTCGTTTCAGAAAGGGACAGATAGCCATTATGTGTGACGTGGAACGTATGTTTCATCAGTTTCATGTGGACCCACAAGACCAAGACTACCTCAGATTTCTATGGTGGGAGGGTGGCAAGATGGACGATCCACCATCAGTGTATCGTATGAAGGTCCACTTGTTCGGTGCTGCATCTTCACCAGGATGCGCCAACTTCGGGCTTAAACACCTGGCGACTCAAGGAGATGAACAGTTCAGTGAGCAAACAGTGAAGTTTATCCAACGCAACTTTTACGTTGATGATGGATTGACAAGTGTAGACAGCGAAGCTGAAGCTATTCAGCTTGTCCAAGAAGCAAGGGAGCTTTGCAGCACTGGAATGCTTCACTTGCACAAGTTCATCAGCAATAAGAAAGTAGTGCTAGACACATTACCAAAGGAAGAGTGTGCAGATGGAGCGACCAACCTTGACATGGCTTTTGGAGAACCAAAAATGGAAAGAGCTCTTGGTGTCCAATGGAGCATCAGTTCTGACAAGTTCCAGTTCCGAGTTGAAATTAAAGAAAATCCCTTCACCAAAAGAGGAGTACTGTCCACAGTAGCTTCAATCTTTGATCCCCTTGGATTTTTGGCACCTTTCATCCTAACCGGAAAGATAATCCTACAGAAAATGTGCCAGGACAAGGTGGGTTGGGACGAGCCACTTCCTGATAACCTAAAACCACACTGGGATGCTTGGCTTCAAGATCTTTACAATCTGTCTTTGGTTGAAATACCACGGTGCTACACACCATTCACAGCCAAGGAGGTTCAGAAGTATGAACTTCACAATTTTTCTGATGCAAGTTCATCTGGCTACGGAGAATGTTCTTACCTTAGAACTATTTCCAAGTCCGGAGAAGTTCACTGTGCTTTCGTTATGGGAAAGTCCAGAGTTGCACCAACAAGAGTGACAACAATCCCAAGATTGGAGCTCTCGGCTGCGGTTGTAGCCGCGCAGACGAGTGAACTGCTCAAACGAGAAATGGAGCTAGAAGACTTGCAACAGTTCTTTTGGACTGACTCAAAGGTCGTCATTGGATACCTCAATAATGATGCAAGGAGGTTCCATGTATTTGTAGCCAACAGAATTCAACTAATTAAATCAAGTACGGAACCAGGACAGTGGAGATATGTTGCCTCTAAAGAGAACCCAGCAGACCATGCGTCTCGCGGCCTAACCGCAAATAAGCTTGTAGAGTCTAACTGGTTCACTGGGCCCCAATTTCTATGGCAGAGGGATCTCCCTAAACAGGAAGAGACTCAGGTTGAAGAAATAAACAATGATGATCCAGAACTCAAGAGAGCACAGGTTCTCACAACCACCGTGAAGGACGAAAAATCACTACTGGAGCGTCTTGAGAAGTTCTCAGACTGGAGGAGAGTAACGAAAGCCATAGCTAGGCTTAAGCGTCTTGCAAAGGAACTAAAGGGTTTAAGGGCAAGATCAAATGAACTCACCACACTTGAAGAAAGACAAGAAGCTGAACAATTTGTAATCAAGTTGGTTCAAAATGAAGCATTCAGCAAGGAGATCAACGCACTAAGCCAAGAGGAAGAAGTCAAAGGGAACAAATCAACTCGCCTCCAAAGGCTAAGCCCATTCTTGGACAGACTGGGTATCTTGAGGGTGGGAGGACGATTGACCCAAGCCGCACTTCATCCACATGTCAGACACCCAGCCATTCTTCCTAAAGGACATCATGTCTCTCGTCTCATACTCAAGCACTGTCATGAGAAGGTGTGTCATCAAGGTCGTGGAATGACAATCAATGAAGTTCGTGCGAATGGCTTCTGGATCCTTGGGTGTAATGGTGAAGTCTCTTCCTTTATCTTCAAGTGCGTAAAGTGCAGGAAGTTCAGAAGGTCTAACCAAGAACAAAAAATGGCCGATCTTCCCCCTGAGAGAATGGAAAGTACACCTCCGTTCACGTACAGTGGAATGGACTGTTTTGGTCCATTCTACGTCAGAGAAGGAAGGAAAGAGCTAAAGAAATATGGGCTCATATTTACATGTATGTGCTCAAGAGCCATCCACTTAGAAGTATTGGATGACCTTTCTTCTGATGCCTTCCTGAATGCATTGCGATGTTTCATTGCAATAAGAGGCAATGTGAGACAACTTCAAAGTGATCAAGGTACCAATTTTGTAGGTGCAAAAAATGAGTTCCAAAACATGATGAAAGGACTACAAGAGGAACGTGTGAAAGAACTTGGATGCAGCTTTGTGATGAATCCTCCTGCTTCCAGTCACATGGGCGGCGTCTGGGAGAGGCAGATCCGCACTGTAAGGAGTATCCTCACCTCTATCCTCGACCAATCTGCAAGTCGACTTGACAGCTCATCACTGAGGACATACTTATATGAGGTGATGGCTATAGTGAATAGTCGACCTTTGACCACTGTCCATCTCAATGATCCATCAGGCCCGGAACCTCTGACCCCCAATCATATCCTCACAATGAAATCTTCAGTCATCATGCCCCCGCCTGGTGAGTTTGTGAAGGAAGATTTATATCTTCAGAAAAGATGGAGGAGGGTTCAATTTCTATCAAATGAGTTCTGGACCAGGTGGAAAAGGGAGTATTTGCTCAATTTACAACAAAGAAGAAAATGGACTACTGAGAGACGGAATGCTAAAGTAAATGACATTGTCTTACTGTTGGACGACAACCTGCCAAGAAACCAGTGGAAGTTGGCAAGGATAGTGGAAGTCTTCCCAGCTGCAGACAACAGGGTTAGAAAGGTCAAGCTGTTAGTTAGTAACACATTTTTGGACAACAGAGGCAAGCGCACATCCCAGCCACTTTATTTAGAGAGAGCCATACATAAAACAGTGCTATTACTTGAAGCAGAGTAAAGGGTTATCTTAAGAAGGTGCCTTTGTTTACTGTTGGTAGTTTTTTTGTTGTTTAACAAGTTATTGTATATAGTTTAAATGAATCACTTTGTGTGATTGGTGGGAGTGTGAATGCTGTGAAAACATCATTGTAAAATGCTTCTTTTTATTTTTGATGAAACCGGAGCTCGTGCTCTTATTTTGAAAGGCACACTTGCCTTTCTCAACAACTTCCGGTTAGCTTAACGTGTGCACTCGTTTTTTTTTTCTAACGTATGAAAGGAAGCTGATATATGCTGAATACGTTCAGATTAATATAAGAGACTAACAGCAAGCAAAACTTGTTTTCTCCCCTCCCATTCGGAGCTACAAGCAGGCAAAGTGGTTAGTAGACTTTGTAACCTTTATTTGTGATTTATGTGTTATATTTATGTAAACATATTGTTTATTCTGTCGGTTTGTAGTTCTACGGTGGTTTATGGTGCTGCATGATGCTAGCTTTGCTAGTCAATAACGGCACAAATAAAGAACGCCATCTGTAAAAAGAACTGGAGTCCTCGCGTGCTTCGATGGGCGGCATATATGGCAATTACACTCGGCCAAAGATTCTGTTCTTTCACATTTGTTTTAGGAAGAGTTTAGCAGTTTTGCTAATAAACTTGTGTTTCCTACTACCAAAACATTTTTGAACGTGGTAACGTAACTTCCGTAAGTCCTGTTCTACCCAATCATCTAGTGTGACATCATCTACAGGCGCAGGACCCTGAGCCGGCCAGTAGGAAACATGGCATCTAGTATAGCGTCCCCCAAAGATGCTAGACCCACGACCTTTGAACTTTAGACTAGATATTTATAGTTACATGTTACAAAGCCGCCAATATATTTTACAACTGGAAATCATTTAATACATTTTCAACAACATTTCGATGGATGTTTCCAGAGATTAATGGTAAAAATACATTGAACTGAAAACCAAAATGCAATTTAGGAATCTAAAAATTCTGACATTTCCTGTTTTTGTCCACTAAATGACACTTTTCTTATAAATAAAATCAACGCATTGCCCATAATTCTTGTGTTATCTGTTGTTTAATATGTCTGGAATGCTTTGAAATTCAGGTTGTGCTTTCAGCAGAAACTAGATCAAGAGACCGAGCTTCACATCAAATAAGCTCTGATCCAGGCAAGGGCATTTAGGTCTGACGTGCCAGTGTGTGTGGTGATTTAAATCTATTTTACTCAAACAAACACATTATAATTAAATGCATCATCGTTTAAACCTCTTGATGTTGCCATAAATTTCCCAAGTGTTTCCCAAAGTGTAGGGCCTGCAAACTTCAGCTTCGACTCTAAGAAAAAAAGTTCATTGATGTCATCTTTGATTCAACAATGTGGTTGCAGCTTAATCCGAAAACACCAGCTGCATTTTGGTTTGGAATAGGGAAAAATTACCCACTGCTAGATGAGACAACCCTGGGCATTCTTCTTCTCCTTCCTAGTGACACATCCTAACCAGATGTTTTTTCTGCTGCAGCCTCAATTAAGACCTATGATGACATTACCCAGGTTTTGGCATCATACATTGGCTGCCTGTGTATTTTAGGAATCATTTTAAGAATCTTCTTTTAATTTTTTGTTATCTTAATGGGCTGACGCCTACTTATCAAGGGCGCCCCCAAGGGGTGGCCAAGGGTGGCCATGGCCACCCCTAGAAAATTGCTGGCCCCCAGGAAAAGCCAGTGTTAACAAATCAGATTAAAGTTCAGTCAAACCGTATATTGATCTTGTTTATTCAAGACATAATTGTAAAACAAAATAAAAATATTACAATTAATGAATAAAGAAATAATCACAATAAAAAAAAACTTATGTTTCTGCTGCTCACCATTAAAAAAAAAGTTTTTATCTCCACAGTTTTTTTAACACAGCAACAGGTGAATTAACCTAAAAAAATACATTTTTAAATTAAATTAGGGATAACATTTTAAATAACTGAAATGCATATTCCTAAAATGTTTGTGTTTATAAAATTTAAGTTAAATGTTTTTGGATATGTACTATTATTTTAATCAAAACGAATAAAGGTGCAATGCAGTACATCGCCACAGGCTTAATTCTTCCAGAGTTACCACAAGGACCAATTTGGTGTGCCACCCCAAAAATGTCTTTGGCCCCATCTGGCCACCCCTATCAAAATTTTCTGGAGGCACCTCCGCTACTTATTTGACCTGCTCCAAAGATTGTTGCTGCTTTCCATCCTGAGGTCTTGGCTGAAGTTGAGGGAGACAGAGGGTTTTCATTGGTGGCGCCTGTAACGTGATGAAGGAGCTATTCCTCCAAGGTTATTTAACGTCTCTCCACAGATGCCTCTGACACAGTCCTAGAGTGCATGAGACAGCCTCAAGGTCATGCATTCGCTTCTAAATCTGTTTTCTTTCCAGCAAGAGAAGAATGAAGATAAACGACTCTTTTCTTTTATTAAATCAAATAACTCTATTTTTTGAATAAAGCTAATCAAAACAAGTGTTAGTCAATAATACAATGTTGACCGATCTGTGAAATAACAATGTTATGATTAATGTGCTTTAATAAGTAAATGACTTTAATCTAGTCACTAGACACGCTGACACATGTAATGAAAACGCAGGACACATTGCTGTTACTGATCCAATCAGAACCTTCCCTTCTGAAGCGTGGCGTAGTCTCTGTGGTGTTTATAAATTTGCCAACTTTGATTCAACCAGAATTCAAAACATCCAGATAAATAAAACCAGTTCCAACGCCATCTTAGTTCAGTTCTCAAGATCTCACTGGAGTTCACCGCATGCTAAGCGGAGTATCGGACCGGCCATCTGTACTTCCCTTTTTAAGCTGAGAACCAACAAGCTGGATAAAATCTGTTGCATTTTACCAACCAAGCAAAGGTTCCTTTCAGAATAAAAGCTGAACTCACTGACCCAAGGAGGGTCCCGTTTGATGCTGTGAACCACCTGTCGCTTTTTACCTGGAGACAATCCAAAGACTAGTTTGTCGTACTGCTGACGCTGTTTCACTGGCTCCAGAATCAAAAGAGAAGTCTGAGGACCTGGCATTCTGGATCTGTACGGGTGTCTCATCAAGGTATGTGTGGAGCGACAAATATGGCGTCTCATGTGTTTATGAAACTACTCCAGTCAAGCTCTGATCGTAGCTAGAAGCAAAACATCATTGCATCATTCAGACTTGCTTCTCTGGATACGAGAGTTCTGATAATAACATCACTCACACACACACTCCAGTCATCTCACGCCTCATTCACACCAGATCCATCCATCATTAGAGTTAGAGTAAGGCCCTGTCCACACGTAGCTGGGGATCTGCCAAAACGTAGATATTTGTCTACGTTTTGGCCTGTCATCCACACGAAAACGGAGTTTTTTCACACGAAAATGGATCTTTTTAAAAACTCCGGCCAAAGTGAAGATCTGCGTTTTCTCCGTTTTGGGTGTCTGCGTGTGGACAGACAAAACCGGAGTTTTAAGGTCCACAACGTCACTTTCCGCGACAAAAAAATGTGTGCGACCTGTGTTTACACTAGCTGACAGCATGGATGCCCTCAGAGCTGCGCAACTTTGGTGTTGTTTTTGGAACCTTTTATAACAATTAAACGCATTTTAAACCCACGATCATGTTTCTTATGTTACCCCCTCCTTCACATTCTAACACCTCCTGTCGGGGACGTAACAATTATAAATTATTTTATTCTTGAGAATAGGAAATCAGCAGAATGATCATTGCTCAGTGCTTGTATGATACTACTAACAGCTGAAAGATCACTCGTGCAGTAGTTTGAAACTGCTTATTTAAAGACTGCCTTCATTCCTATTTTAATACATTTGCAGCAGTCTGTAGTATGAATGAATGCCTTGTAAGACATATTCTGGGGAAACAAAGCTCCAGTGTGCCCGTTTCACAGAAAATTCTGCCAGAGTCTTATATCCTGATATTTGGACATTTCTCTTCTGACTGACAGCAACACGGTTCTCCCACTTCTCCATTTGCTCTGCGTTGTGGATGTTTAATCTCTACAGATAACACAAGCCTGGAGGAGTTCTGGTGCATGATGGAGTTGCTAATGGTTAGCTTCTACTAGCCTAGATGTTCTGTGCTGTTTCTTGGACACCAAAACAATTGCAACTTACTCCATCGTGAGTCAAGATGGGTGAGTTCATGAATGTTAAGTGACAGTAGGCCTTTTTCGAAGACACACCATGCTGGCAAATCAGCGTTATACATTTGTGGCGGCACAAAGGCCGCAACACGCTGACATTCTGCTGCCGTTCCGCACCGCCGATGCTTTCAGTGTGAAACGGGTTACAAACACATAAATACCACTTGTTTGTAATGATTCAGCTATGTACTGCCCACCATCGCATGCAGATACACATCGCCACTTTAAATCCATTTTTTTAACCAGGCAGAGAATATTATATTTCTTTTCTGATGAAAGACTGCCAATAAAAATAAAATCAAACTAAAAGTTCCATATCATTTAATGATGTGCACCCATCATCTGCATCCTTTACAAGATTGTTCTGAGTCATTTCCATCCATTATTGCGTAACACAATTATACCACAGAATAAAAACACACACACTCAAACTTCCAACAAATGCACATGCGGCCATTATTCTGGTCCAGCTGAGTTTTCTGGTCTGTTTTCATGAGTTGGATCTCATTACAGTGGAAAACAAACACAAATATCAGAAACTCGTTTACATGAAGCTGAAGTCGGGTGTTTTAAACAACACTGTTCAGACACAGGCTGGGTCAGCACACTTAATTCATGTGGATGAGGCGTTGATCCCAAAGAGCAGGGAGGAATCAGATGATCTTCACAATAGGAAAGTACTTGTGACCGGAGAAGTCAAACTCTGGGAGAACCTGGGGATGCAGGAAAATGAATGAGAATATCAAACCGCAGTTATAAAAGTTACGTGGTACTTGCTTCCTAAACAAAAACGTATTAATGTGTGCGTTGTGTCACCTTGGTCTCCTTTTTGTGACCTCCAGCCAGAAGCTTCGTAACTACGATGTTGGGTTTGGCCACCTTCAGGATGCGATTCACCTGTAATTAATAATTTGTTACTGACTGCAAAAAATATTCAAGACAGTAAAAAAAAAAAAAAAAAAAAAAAAAAAAAAACATGGTCATTTTCGGCCAAACTGCTATCGGCTCTCTAAACCAGAATTGGTGCATTTCTATTATTTACACAACAATTTCAAACAACTTCTCATATTATAGCTTCTCTTCCTGACCTCAGGGTCCGGACCGGGCATGTTTTCTAGGATGAGCTTGGCCTGCTGAAAGTGTTTGCTAGCTGCCAGGTAGAGGTCTGCAGAGCCAGGTGGAGGATTGTACTTCTTCAGATCAGACATCTCCTGGAAGAGGTAAAAAAAAAAAAAAAAGAAGCTAATTCAGAGAATATGATAAATGACCCGCACTTGTATAGCGCCTTTCAGAGTCAGAGGACTCCAAAGTGCTTTACACTACAGTGTAACATTCATCCATTCACAAGCTGGTGGGGATGAGCTACAATGTAGCCACAGCTGGCCTGGGGCACACTGACAGAGGCGAGCGAGAAGGAGAAACGACGGAAAACAGATGACTGTACCTTGAACTGGATGTAGTGCACAGGCGGGGGGGTAACCACGCTATTGAAGGGGGCGAAGCGATGCTCGTAGCGAACCTGTTCACTGTCCAGCTCAAACTGAGGCTTTCGCACCTTCCCGTCCATATCCAGAGCAACCATGGTCTAGGAAGAGGAGGAACGATCCCTCAGTGAGCCACAAACTGACGGTTAGGAGTCACTAGTACTTCCAGGTAATGCTCGCTGCAGAACCACAAAGGCGGAGCTGCACCAGAGTCAGTGCAATTTCTTCCAGTTGTCAGACTTAATAGCATTCTGGAACCAAAGAGGGCGTTATAGCTAATATCACCTAAAATGCAAGATTGAGGACGGACTTGAGAGGTTAAGTGAACAGTTTTATTAAAGGTTCCATTTAATTAAAAAAATCAAACTAGTGGAACTTTTTACCATGTTATATTGTCATTTCCTCATAAGAAACACCCCAAAGCCTTTGTTGGCTGCATTCATGCATTTTCCTCCCATCTCAGCTTCAATTTGGTCTCCTCCCCTTGAAGCGGGTCTGATCTTGGTTCTCAAATCTGGATATTCTGTGGATTTTCTGTCAAATTATTTCTGAAAGGACTTCTACTGAAGCACTGCTGGAAAAACCATACATCCCATCTACAAAGCCACACTGGATGGCACGAGTAAATGTGGTGCCAACTGCTTCCTAACAGACGTGGTGGTGAAGTGATTTTGGTGTCAGACTGGTTATGTGCAGGCCGTTGCCGCATTAACTTTTTTTCTTCCTTTCTAGCTACACTTGTAAGTATTATGTTTTCAACCAATTATTGGTAAACCGTTTAAAATATAATGACTAATGTGTTTGTTTTTTATTTTATTTGTTTATTTAGCCAGTGTGAGTCCATGTGTGAACTTTCAACTAAAATGCTGTTTAGGCACGACCAAATTCAAACAACTTTTGTTGACATAAAAGACGTTGCAGAAAATAATCAATAAAACTAAAATATAAAGAAATTAAATCTGCTTCAGCTGGCTAAATAGATCACTGCCGAACCCACCGAGAGTCGAACGGGCGTCAGCCGAGGGCTAAACAAAACTTAAGTCAGACCATCATGCCATTGGACTACCAGAGCTCATACTACAAAGGCCTAAAATGCTGTTGAAGGCGCCTTTTGTTGGAGCGGCTGTGGGCAGAGATTTGCTGAGAGAAACCTTTTCATTTCAGGATGTATTCAGGCTTTGTCATGTAGCAAATTATATTTATCTTGCTTAATTGGAGCACAGAACATAGCATTAACAATTGTAAACTGGTAACAGCCACAATTCACGTGGGTCAGGTTAGTTTGCAATAAAGTTGAAAAACAAAAACAGAAGAAGTCTTTGGGCTAGGCTGTGTTTGTGTGAATGGGCGGGGCTGACTCTGAAGCAGCTCCGCCTTTGTGGTTCTACAGCAAGCACCCTCTCAGTACTTGGCTTACCTTGTACATGCCGGCACACATATTCTGGTAAGCTTGACTCATGGTTATCTCCTTGTTGAGAGGTCGAACTGAAAAACAAAAAATAAACCCACAATAAAGCTTCAACTTCAACTTTGACTGAAAGCATTTTCAAACACGTTCATGTGAAAATTAGGTGTCAAATCTCAGAAAATCAACGGAAAACCTTTTTTCTTCTTTTTGGTCTTTTTGCTGCTGCGTCCTTTCAGCTGCTCCTCCAAAATGCGCTCTTCTGCCATCTGAGATGAGTCGGCTCTGCTCAGAGTTGACATCAGCCATGCATAAAGAAACTCTGACAAGTACCTAAACAAACAAACAAACAAAAAAAAAACATGAACTATGAGGAGAACTGGTGCTTCCAGTAGAATTAAAGCAAACAGGAAAAATGTTACCAGTAGATGTAATAGTATTCATGCATGCTATAAAGCTCCAGCTCAAAGCCGCTCAGAAGATACTGGATCATGATCCTCAGGTTGTGGTAAAGAATCCACGTGCCCAGGCAGGCTAGGTGCTGCCGCTGAGGTTCAAGTTTCATCAGTAGGCTGTGCAGCGCTGCGTCCACCTTCTCAGCCTGCACAACACACAAGTGATGAACTCATCATTGCTGCTGGCACAGGAGG
>SSNQ01000412.1:1922957-1945646 GCA_006942095.1 Nothobranchius kuhntae
GGGGGCCCCCCCCCCCCCCCCCCCCCCCAAAAAAATAAATAAATAAAATCAGCGGCTGTGACACAACTTATGTGAATGTGTTTTTGTCAAAGCAGAAATCTAGAGTTTTGTCTTAGACGGCACCATCTACATATTTATGTATATGTACATATATATATATATATATATATATATATATATACACATTAAATATATAAATAAAATATATATATATATTATGTATATATACATAAAATGTATATATATATATATCTGTCCAGAGGAAATGTCGCTAACTCTGCATCGGTGTAGAAATTTCCGCATATACGCTCAGTGATTTACCTCTGTATGTAAGTGTATATCTAATGCTACTGGCTAATGCCAAGTGGTGCTCTGTTCAAAATACATTGCTCTCTATAGGACAAAGGACGCTCAGCAAAAAAATAAATAAATAAAATTGACGTATTGCTAATAGTTATGTCATGTTCACGAACAAATCGAATCATCTGAACGGCACTTCAGAGTGAATGATGAGATCCGACTCGTTTTAAAGAACCGTTCATCTTCATCTTTGAAACGGCTCTTTGAGATAAACGTCTCTGAACGAACAGTTCCCTTCAGAGAGTCACAAGTCCCATCACTAATTGCCTACATTATAGAACAGAATAGGGCAAACACACCAATTTTATTTATTCCATTTCTCCTTTTAAGGATTTCTAAAAGATCCTACGCAATTCATGAAAAGGGGAAAACTCGGGATTGCTGCTTTGACTTGTGGTAAAAAAATATAAAAATCAGCAGCAAACAAGGAAAAGGCTTGAAGCTTGCCTCGTCCTGGAGTGTGGCAAACTCCTCGAGAATGTGTCCCAGCTTATCTCTCTGTCGAGCTCGGTTGTGCCCGTGGATTTGGATGAGGTTGCAGAAGGGCTACACACACACACACACACACACACACACACACACACACACACACACACACACACACACACACACACACACACAGACATTAAAGGCATCACATACAGTTTCCAAAAACCTCTCTTTGAACTTTATTTCCCTTCTTCCAACACCTCTAACAGTGAAATACAGGAGTCCTAAAAAGCAGCTGATAAAACAGCAGGTAACGTACCCTGGAGCAGTGAGTAACAAAAGAGTCAATGTAGTCCTTGGCCTGGTGGTTGTTGAACAGACAACATCTAAACACAATAAAACACAATAATTCACACCAAAAACAATAAAGCAAAACTAGAGACAAAAACATCCCAGAATGCTGAGCCAAAAGCAGAAAACTGTCTACAAGCGAAAAGAAATAAATAACAAATCCTTGTTTTTGTAATTAAATAAATGTTCACTTACTTGTAGGAGAGGACAGGCGGGCTAACAAAGCATCTTAGAGCATCTTTAACCATATCCTGCATCAGGTGGGTGCCGAACACTTTCTTATTATCTATCAGGAACGTTGTCTGAGATCACAGAAAAAAGCTCTTTTAATAACAACGTAAAGCAGAGCAATTATCTTCTGTAGGATAAAAATGAATAAGATTAGCAACAAACAGTTAGGTGGATGATAAGAGACTCTTCAGATGAACGAAAGCCACAAACCTGGAGAAGAGATCTGGAGAGCACACAGGGAGACTGCTCGCTGAATTCACAGAAGAAATCCTGATGAAAGAAAAAGGTTTTATGTTTGAAACCATATTTAGATCCATGAAAACTACTGAGAATTCAGAACTGCAAGAACAGATTGAACCTTTACTGAGGGAGAAATGATGAGTTTACCAGTATGCCGTGTAGGTTGGTGGTGTTGACCACGTCACACATGGTCTTGATGCGTTCAATGAGTTTGCTGAAGTACGCCACCATGTCCTCCCGTTTAATGATCTTGGCGTAGCGAGGAAATGTAGGCGGCAGCAGTCTCTGGTTAACGAGTGGCTCGAAGCCCATCATGATGGGGTGATCTGCAGGATTTGCAAGAAAAATAACAGTATTAAGTAAAAAATAAACTTTTTTGAGGGGTGGACGGTAAATAGATTTTATTTTTATTTAGTCGAATTGGCCATTTATGAAGATTTATTTTTGGGGGAAATCTGAAGCTCCATATATATATATATGTATATATATATACACACACACACATACATATATACATATATATGTATATGTATATATATATACATATATATATATATATGTATATATATACACACACACACATATATATATATACATATATATACATACATACATACATTATGTATATATATACAGTGCATTAGCACCCCAGCACTACCATCAACTTAGCCACCCTAAAACATTAGCCATGTTTGATACGTAATGTACATACGTTTCTTTGGCCAGTGGAAAACAGCTGTAAATTAAACAGTATGTTTATGAATATTGGTGTTGGGTTCTATTAACAGTAGTTGGACTTTTAATTCAGGTAAACTCCAAGTAGGTACGATAAAAATAGAAGCAACCTTTTGAAAATATATTCGTCATTTCTGTGAGGAAATGTTCAAATAAATCAGAAACAAGATTTGGAATAATAAAATCAGAGATTTTAGTTTTTTTTAAAATCACCCAGCCCTTTATCAAATGTGGAGAGGGAAAAATAAATCAAATCAAATCAGGAGTTTAAAAGACTGTTTGTGTAGATCAGGGCTCGGCAACCTTTTCCCATCAAAGAGCAATTATTACCCGTTTCCCACAGTAAAGAAAACACCGGGAGCCACAGCAGCCGCAGCGTTGTGGGCGGGGCCTACCCTCAGACAGCAGAGAGCTGCTTTAACCGATCACAGCAGGTGACAGCAACCAATACCAGTCGCTCATGTACCTCAAAGTTATCTTTCAACAGAAGATAATTAATAAAACAGTTTGTATAAAATTGATCCAAAAGTTGTAGCCCATCTGTGCTACAAAATTTTGATATTTTTCACCCCGCTAGTGGTTTTGATAGTTGAGCAGGTGACGTTTTTGAGGCGTCACACATAACTGTTCAGAATACAAATCCAGGCTCTGTCCCATTGGACTATTGTAATCAAACTTTGTTGTCGTCGTCTTCCTCCGCTTATCCGGGTCCGGGTCGCGGGGGCAGCATCCCAACTAGGGAGCTCCGGACCGTCCTCTCCCCGGCCACCTCCACCAGCTCCTCCGGCAGGACCCCAAGGTGTTCCCGGACCAGATTGGAGATGTAACCTCTCCAACGTGTCCTGGGTCGACCCGGGGGCCTCCTGCCGGCAGGACATGCCCGAAACACCTCCCCAGGGAGGCGTCCAGGAGGCATCCTGACCAGATGCCCAAACCACCTCAACTGACTCCTTTCGATCCGGAGGAGCAGCGGTTCTACTCCGAGTCCCTCCCGAATGTCCGAGCTCCTCACCCTATCTCTAAGGCTGAGCCCGGCCACCCTACGGAGGAAACTCATTTCAGCCGCTTGTATCCGCGATCTCGTTCTTTCGGTCATTACCCAAAGCTCATGACCATAGGTGAGGATTGGGACGTAGATCGACCGGTAAATCGAGAGCCTGGCTTTCTGGCTCAGCTCCCTCTTCACCACGACAGATCGGCTCAGCGTCCGCATCACTGCAGACGCCGAACCAATCCGCCTGTCGATCTCCCGATCCCTCCTACCCTCACTCGTGAACAAGACCCCGAGATACTTAAACTCCTCCACTTGAGGTAGGACCTCTCCCCCGACCCAGAGTTGGCAAGCCACCCTTTTCCGGTCGAGAACCATGGTCTCAGATTTGGAGGTGCTGATCCTCATCCCTTCAAACTGAAACGAAAGAGAATTCTGACTGTTTTCTCAGAATTCTGACTTTAAAGTCAGAATTCTGAGAAAACAGTCAGAATTCTTTCTCATCCGTGGCTCCAATCCTCTTCCGAATAAATGTGTTACCTCCTTTAGTGGTGTCATTTTGTGACTGGATGCCATACTGGATGCTGGAATGAATGGGTGACAGCAGATCTGCAGCTTGAACAACAAGTTTCTGAGCTTCACATACAGCACTGGTCTGAAAAATATAAACAACATAAGAAACACTCAAAAAAGCAATAACATGCAGTAAAATAGGCCAGGATAAATCCAGTTATGTAGCTATAACCCAGATTATTATAACCAGTTAAATGTTTGTGCGTGTAACGTATCGCTGTTGCATCTAACCTCACCTCTTTTTTGGTGAAAGCAATCAGAGACGTCAGTAGAAGTCGTGTAAACTTGATTCTGTTGAATAGTGCCAGGCACTGCTGGTGCTGGAGAGTACAACACAAAGCTGGAATATTAACTGGATTCATAGAAAAAAATGTACTTTAAAAAATGAAAGAATTAACAGCAACGAAAACTTTTGGAGTCTCAGTTTTTGTCTTATTTTGTTTGTGTGAATGGATGAATGATACACTGTAGTGTAAAGTGCTTTGGAGTCCTCTGACTCGTGCAGGTCAAGTATCATTTATTAACAAAACATCTGAATATTTCACAACAGTTTCTGAAGAACATCAGAGTCCCACACTGCAGGAGGACATGCAGCCTAGGTGCAACACACAGAGGAATAATCAGCCTTACTTCCTGTTCAACCTCTGGGTTTCGTTGCTCTCCATGTCGGCTGCGCGTGCTCTAAAGAGTTAGCAGGAAATGGAAAAAACAGGAATCAGAACAAGCACTTTCCTATTAGTATTACAATTGTGTGGTTCACTTGTTTAATCAATACATTTGAGGGGGGCAGAAGCGCCTGGATCAGCACGGACAGGATTTGGACTCTTATTACCAGATATTTTTGAGATCTTGCCTTGGATTGAATAACAGCAATGAGACTCTACCACTAACTCTGTATATTCTGCGACATGGACGTTTCGTCTCCACAAATAGCACAAGCCTGGAGGAGCTGTTGCCATTTGGTTGAGTATCTAATGCTAAAGGTTAGCTTATGCTAGCAGAGACATTCAACGCTATTTGCTGGACGCTAAAACAACAACAGCCTTCCCTGTCGTGAGTCAAGATGGGTGAGCCCAAGCGTTGACTTGACGCAGATCTGTCAGGATTTTCAAATCCTACCATCTCAATATTTATTTTTTTATCAGAAGCTAATCCAGGAGATAGGTGTGGGAGACTACTTTCATGTTCAGCCTGCATGAGCATTAGTGACTGATTATAATCAGAAATAATCATTAAAAGTTGGTTGTTGAGTGTTACACACCTTTAATGAAAATGTAATAACAGAAAGCAGTTACCTTAACTTTCCTCTGTAACTCGTCCTCCACGTCTTTGAGCATGCCTGGTAAAAAGAAAAAAGTCAGAAAGGTAAAAGATTGAGAAAACATGTTTGTTTGTTTTTAATCTGAAACGTTTGATGTAAAAAACGTGCACCTGTTACTCGCAGATCAGTAACATTGTTGGCCATTTTGAAACCATACGTCATGGCCTGGAAATCCTCCTATACAAAACAAAATAGTTGAATATGTCAGAAATCAATGTTAATTTAATGTTATCCATTTTAAAAATACATAACTGACAAAAACAGTGAATTATAAATAATTCTATTAACTTACAAAACTTGTTTTCAAATAATATTGTTTTAGTTTTAGTGAGGGCTTGCTTGTCTCAGAAATAACAGCCTGGACACATTCAGTTATTCTCATTTACACCTGGAAGCTGCCAAGTACAGTCATGGCCAGGCTTGTTTGTTGGTGAGCAGCTCCAGTCACAAGCACTGCAGCAGCGTTAACGAGTGAATTAAAAGACATATTCAAGATGTCCAAACAGTTGCTCCCTGGTTTATACCTTCTCTAACGTAAACAAAAGTGTTTAAAGCTTGTAGCACAACATGTGTAAAAAAAAAAAAAAACAACCCCAGCACACCTCCTCAAACACAGCTGCCTTGTTGACTTTCTCTCGAGCGATGTCGCACACCTTCAGCAAGCCCAGAGCGAAGGCTTTGAGAGCTGGTTCCTCAATCAGGTCAGGGTTATGGACATACAGGCAGGTGAACACAGTCTGAGCCAAGGAGTGACCCTCCAACCAAGTGATCTAGATGTACACAAGTAAAAACACACAAACAATATTTGTTGTTACCTGCAAATGTGACTAAATGTGACTAAAGAACCAGTTAGGCAAACTCACCAAACAGCAGAAACAAGTATCAATGATCCCAATGAGTTCAGGGAGACTAAGGTCTCTCACCTTTATGGCGCCTTCCTACAATTAGATAAGAAAGTAAGATCAGTTTTTTAAAGAGTTTCTTAATCCATTGTGTTTCTTTTTAACTAAAGACATCTCGATAAGGTAACATTAAAGTGTAGAAAATCTCCACTTTTGTTTTATTCCAGTACCTTAATAGCTTGTTCAAAATTGAGAACTTTCCTGTTGACCTGGTTTCCAATCATTCCCGCGTCCATTTTTGGATCCATCATCTCTATTGCTGACATGGCTTCAAAAAGGCCAAACCTGTACCAAAACAAAACATTTTCTTTGTTTATTTCAGCAGTTTGAGCTACTTTTTCTTTTGGAAAATGAAATTAAGACTTAAAACAAATTAGAATCAAATAACTTTTACTCTAGTATCGTTGATATTTATTTTCTTCGTTTTACTAATTGATGTCATGTCAGAAACGCCAGAAAGATGGACAAAATAAGAATTTTTATGGTGCTGTGTGGTGATGTTCTCTGGTAAACATGACAACAAATGTGCAATAAAATACTGACCTTCAGCTTTGAAAAGATAAAACCGTATATAGTTTTCTTTAAAGGCCGACACCATTCATAAACTATCAGGAGACATCTTTATCTTACTCACAGTTTATCATGAAGCAACTCTCCAAGGTTTAACTCTGTGTGAACAAACAAAACAACATCATAGATAGAAGTAAGAGCAAGTGAGCCACTGAACTTTATTTTAGTTTTTACCTTTGCAGGCTCCCTTAAATTCGTGGGTAATATCAACCCAGTTGGCATTGTTCTTCATCTTTTCTGGGATGCCCAGTACCCAGCCAGTGTCATCATCATCAATGGCTGATTTCATCACCATGGTGACTTGAGACAAATCAAAGAGAACCAGAAGAATGAGATATTACCACATTAGATGTGACATTTAGCACAAAGTTGACCTTTATACGTAGTTGAATTGCTTTAGTCAGCGCTGGGTAAAACTGATAGGCATCTCTTCCTACTTGAGAGGTTGCTTTCTGCACACCAAGATGTCAATATTGCGAGAGGTAAGGGTGCATTTTCTTCTTTAGTAATATTGATTTATAAGTTCTTAACAGTTTAAACCCACTTACTGAGGTTTGCAGCTTATAACTAACGATCTGTGACTCGACTTTGTAAATATATATCGTTTAAATGACTGCACCTGATCACATACCGGTGAATGAATACGATATTGACAAGACACACTAATGCTGTTGTTTTATCTTTTAAATTACATCACTAGCACAGGAACACAAAGTAATAACATGTCACTGTCTCTAAAGCGCACAAACGCAGGTCACGCACAGCAATGAGGGTAAACACGTTTAACGGCGTTAGAGCTCTCAAACATCTACTTAGCTTAACAACCGTGTGCAAACAAGCTAATGTTGCCTGCATAGCGCATTTCTAATGGATAGAGTAAGTTATTTGTATTTCTACAGTTGTTTTAATTTTATGGGATAAACAAAATCTGAATACTGTTCTAAATAAATCGACAAATCGTTAAAAATCCGTCCATACCTTAATATTTCAGCATTAATTCCTTTGAGAATGACAAGGCTGGCGCATAAATTATACGTCATACAAGTTACTGTCAATCTGGGATTTGTAGTCCACATAAAACAGGACAAGGTTGCAGCCAACTGTAAAGCGCATGGTTCCCAAAACTGAAAGCAGGAGAATGTTAACTATTCATACAATATACAATTTCATGTTTGTAACTTCGCTCAATATTTTACTACAATTATTTTTGGTTTTCTTATTCTAACGCCAATACACCGAAACTCTCGCGGGATTAACCGAGAACGTCCCTGCTATCATCTCATCATCATCATCATCATCATCATCATCATCATCATCATCAGGGCGTAGCAACAAAAACAGTAGCGGACCATCTTATCATACTATCAGTCCAGCCTTATCATGACAACAGTTAATTTTTAAACAGGTTTGTGAAATTATTTTAATATACGAGTAAACGTGTATGCCTAAAACCGCCGTGTTTATTTGATTCTTACTGTTAGCATGTTAGTCTTGTTTGCTGGCCTGCTCGCGCAGACACCAGTAGGCGGCCGTTGATGAGCGACCACCCCAGCAGGTGCAGAGACCACCCTGTTCTGCTGGGTTGTCAGACTTAAAACTCGGAAGAAATGCAAACAAACTGGCAGAAGAGTTTACTTTGTTTAGCTTGACGTATTTTGAGTTGTTACCATTCTCTTAATGGGGTTTGGTTTGTGAAAGTAGACAGACATCAAAGTAAACAAATAACATCTCTTGTGTCACCTAGCAAAAATAAATCATTTACCTTTAATGGTTGGAATTTATCTGCAACAGATGCCATTAATCTAGCATGGGATAAGAATTAGGGGATTAATTGTGTTTAAATAGTGAAAGAATTGTATCAGGGAACTCGAGAAATAATTTATACAATCAGCAGGGTGCAGAGCTTAACCCATTTAGAGAATCGTTGGAATGTTTATAAGATGTAGACTGTGGGCTAACCCTAACCCTCCAACATTGCAAGATATTGACTATAAATTAACTTAACTTAATCCAGGCAACTGTGAGTGTAATCAAATACACGTGGTTCAGTTTACACACTTTTGCCAGCATTGCATTTGTGTAGCATTGTCTACAGCTCTCTGCTTCTGATCATGTCAGTGTGCATCGTTTTGTGCAATCAGTCTAAACGTGTCCTTGCCTGATAGTTTTGTTTTGGGACATTTGGTATGAACATCATCTGTTTGAAGAGCCACCCTGCACTCATCCTAGTCTCACAGTATATTCAGTTTCAAAGGTTTGACACTAATCTTATAGTATACATGTGCTTGTTTGACATTTTCTTGGAACGTGCATGGGGATGGAGAAAATACGTTTCTCCTGCATGGTGCTGCAGTTGTTAGTGTTCTTGCATTGCAGCAAGAATGTTGCAGGTTCAGATCCCGGCTGCTACTTATTTGTGTGGAGTTTATGTTCCTCACATGCATGTGTAGGTTTTGTCCTACAGGCCAAAAACATGCATGTCAGGTTAAAACTAAGTCTCTTTGAATCAAATCATCTGCTTAATGTTGTTTTAGCTGCAGAATCTTTTTTTTAATTCAGCATAAATTAAGTTTATTAGCATTTACCTTTTGATACTATATAATATTCTAGTTATCCACTTGGACTTTACATATGTCACTAATCCATTACAAGTCAGAGTTGTGTTTTCAGATGTTAATAGGCTAGTACATTCAAAGCTAGGGACAGTTGAGCTGTATTGTCAGCTGGTTATGGCATAGTTTCTTAGCTGGCTAAAGTGGGAGTCCAGTGGGATCTCACTTGACATTTCGAGTAAAGGGTAATCACATACCACAGAATATGTTTACTTGTCTTTTTTTTCTATCAGTGTTTGATTCCTCCCTTCCTCTATCTGTTTTACAGAACACAAGATGATGTTTTGACTTGGTTGAAAATGAACAAACCCAAAATGGCCACAGAGAAGGGGTGAGTTGATGCTACTCAAACACACGGAGGCAGTGAAGTGTGTTTGTGTGTGAACACTGTTCCGTTTCTTTAAGTCTGGGATAACTTTTATGGTCTGATTTCCACAGTTCATTCCGCATTGAAGGGGGAGGGATTAATTACAGGACCTTCCTGAAAACAGCCGTAGGAATTTGTCACCACTAAAAATACATTTTGTTCATTTTTGTGACTCTCTTATCTGTTCTCTTCCTTTTTCTTGTCATTTGTGTGTCTTGAGCACACACACTTTTGTCTTTCTGCCGGTCTTCATCTAACTCACTCTTTATAAGGACATGGGAACGTTTGCTCCACTGGGTACAATCTGAGTTTTGATTCTGTCTCTGTTATTTGCCCTTGCTGTAACAACTGACCCTTAATCTCTTGCGTCTAGCTGAGTGCCAGGGAAGTTAATATTATTAGAAAAAGAGAGGTCACTATCCCAGAAATAGTTGAGCTCTAGAGGGCAGCCAGCTTTATTAAAATAATACATCTTACAGGTATTTATAAAATGTGTTTTAGATGGCCTAAATCTCTTTCCAGTTTTTTATATAATTTTTTCTGTAAGAAATGTGTGAATCATTAAACATACAATTGTATTTTAAAAATGATAATAGCTGCTGCTTTGTACTATTTGTGCAGTACAACTAATACTGCTTTAATGGTTCATCCTGTCATAGTATGACACAGATTACAAATGCAGCATTCTGCAGGAACATACAGTATGTTCTTTCTGAAGGTAAAAGTGTCTTCTGTTGGTTTGTTTCCAGTGTTCCCTGTAACTCCAGGGTAATGATGCTTCTTGGCCAGCTGGAGAGGATGAATGGGGAGTCCATGCTGAGGGATGTTGAAATGGCAAGACAGGTCACAACAAAGATCCTTCATGTCATACAGACACAAGGTTAAAATAAACACTCTTGTATTTCTACTGTAACAAAAAAAATCTGTATTTCTACAGAGATGTGTGCAGAATTTTTTTAAGCTCACAAAAGTACAATATCTCTGAGAGATTAAAGGCATACTTGTATTATATCTATGATATAATGCAAATGTTTGCAAAGCATTTTACTAGTTTAAAATCCTCACAAAGGCATCCGAATGAATTGTTAACCTTATTTTGCAGATTTTCAGTTAAAATTATGTTACTTTATCAAACCTGGAATGCAATCGTTCAGTTTTATAAACCAACTTTTGGCTCATTTATATAAAACATTGCTAAAATGTTTTGCTAATGGAAGGCTGCTGCTTTTAATAGCAACAGCCTGAGTTTGGCCACCTTTATCTATTATATCTCTTTCCTGTTCACTTCTCTACAACAAGGTAAAAAAGCCACCCATTTAGTTTTTGCATGAAGGAATTTTCCACTCTTACAATAAACGAAAAACCAGTTCTTTTTTACGTAAACTATAGTTATCTTGTGACATGCACTTTCTACAGATTTTAGCAGAATTCTTAAATTTGATGATAAAACTTTTAAAGGAGGATTGTATTAAACTTCTGTAAAGTTAGCTGTAATGAATCGATGACCGAAAAGTGAAAAGAAACCTCCCAAATCAACATTCTCTGAATTAGTTTAAAAACAAATATGATGTAACTTTCTTCTGGTAGTTTTTTTTTTAGGTTGGGCGATTAAATGAATTCACGGACCATCAATGATAGCCTCAGCCCTTCTCTGATTGTTTTCTGAAGAGCGATCTTTTTATGCCTATCAGTTAGTCCTGCAGAAACTTTAAGATCACATCGGCATCTATTTTGCAACATTCATTCTATGTACAAATAGATCATAATACACACACACACACACACACACACACACACATATATTCTATAGAATAGGAAAGAGTAAACCTTTATATCCCACGAATGAGAAATGTGTTACACAGCTCTTATAGCAAAAGGAGATGAAGATGACACAAAGATAGCTCTATATAGCAATCAAACAAACACAATTTATGTTAACAGAAAATGTATAAAAATGTACAAAAAGTATTAAAATGTACAGAGATATGTACTTATACATCATTAGCTTGGATTCTTGTGATTCTAATGTCAATTAAGGATAAAACCAAAGGATTTTGTCAAACCATTGGAAATAAAACGTAATGTCTAACTAACCTTCTATTTCATCATTAGCTACGTTTACGTGGGCACAAGTAATCTGAATGAATGCCCTATCATATCAGAAATTCTTCTGATCCGATACGGCTTGATAGAAATTCTATTCCATTCCATTTGAGAGAGGTGGTTTTGTCCGATCATCATTCCGATTGATGTCCATCTACACACATTCGGATTCTTGGAGTAAAATAATGCCCACTGCGCATGTGTGCAACTTCGGTGTGACGTCTTTCTGCGTTTGCAGCCGCTCAGGACAAGTCGGAGGAGCTGGAGTACGGTATGAGCGGGTGATCATTAGTATGTTATCCGGAGGAGCAGTGGCGTTAAGTACCGCTGAGCCTATAGCTTAGCTTAGTTATTTTTTTTAATTAAAGTTTATTTTCATTTATTCACAATTAAAAACAAAACACAAAACAGGTTTCCAACAACAAAAAATGAAAAAGGAACAGAAAGAAGCAAAACTGATGTTATCTAAATGACAACAAAGTTATTATAGTTAAAAAAAAACTGTCTGACCTGGTTTACTGATTAAGCTTTGGCAAAAAATGGAGAGAAAACAAACATGTACACAAAAAATTATTATTATATATTTTTTTCTTCTTATATTAATGAAAGGAGAAAACAAATAATGCAAAAGAAAACACACAAAAAATAATAGCTAAAAGAAACAAAGTAGAACATACAGTGTGTGTTTTCCCTTTCATTCTTTCTACTTCATAAATATGTCTATCTCATAGCATCATATAAGCTAAGCATTTCATTTTTAATATGTTTATTAAAGGTATATATTGTTTTGGCATTCTTGATTTCGGTACTTAATTTATTCCAGATTTTTACTCCATATATTGATACACAACGTTCCTTTATATTTATCCTATGTTTTGGTATCGTGTATATTTTGTTGCCTTTCTAACCATAACTACTCTTTCTTCCCATAAATCTTATGATTAAATTTGTTGGAAGGTGCTTTTTGTCGACTTTATACATAAATTTCAAAATAGTATAATCTACTAGGTCGTAAAATTTTAATGTTTTTAATTCGATAAATAATTGGCTGGATGGATATGTATAATTGCTTCTTGTTATAATTCTTATTGCTTTTTTTGTAGGATAAAAACTGAATGTGTATAGGTTTTGTATGTTATTCCCCAAATTTCAAAACAGTAGTTCAAGTACGGTATGATCAATGAATTGTATAATAAATATAGGGATTTGTCATCTAGAGACCATTTCACTCTGTGTAATATTGCGATTGATTTAGCTATTTTAGTTTTGATATTGTTTATATGTGGTTTCCAAGATAAATTTTCATCAGTGATGACTCCCAAAAATTTAACTTCCTTTACTCGTATAATACAGATTTCGTCTAATTTTATTAATGTTTTTATATTCAACTTTCTATTACTGAATATCATAAAATATGTTTTATCAATGTTCAATGAAAGCTTATTTCCATCGAACCATAATTTGATTTTTTCCATCTCTGTTTGTACCACTTCTATCGTTTGATCAATATTGTCTCGCGAATAATAAAAAGTTGTGTCATCTGCAAATAAGATACACTTTAACATATTAGATGTAGAGACAATATCATTTATATAAATAATAAATAGTTTAGGGCCTAGTACCGACCCTTGTGGTACTCCACAAGTAATATTATCCAGATTGGATTTGATGTTGTTTATTTGAACATACTGTTTCCTGTCATGCAAATAACTCCTTATCCATTTTAGTGCTGTTCCTGTTATGCCATATTTACTAAGTTTTTTTTGAAGAACGTCATTATCTACTGTATCGAATGCTTTTTTTAGGTCAATGAAGATACTTATCAAATGTTTTTTTTTTTGTCAATGGCTTCCGATATTTCTTCTGTTAATTTCATTAGTGCCATTGAAGTTGAGCGATTTGGTCTAAACCCATACTGACTGTCATTTAAGATATTACCTTTGTTCAGAAATGCATCCAATCTGGTAATACATAGTTTTTCTAATATTTTTGAGAATTGTGGCAGAAGGGATATAGGTCGGTAGTTGGAGAAGATATGCTTATCTCCACTTTTGTGAAGTGGAATGAATTTAGCTATTTTCATTTTGGTAGGAAATATGCCGGTTGTAAATGTTAAGTTAAATATATAAGTAAAGGGATGGATAATATTCTCTATTATGTGTTTTATTATTATTATGTCTAAATTGTCGCAGTCAGTTGTTCTTTTATTGATGAGTTTTTTTTACAACTTCTCTTACTTCTTCATTAGTCACTGGATTTAATAACATGCTATTTTTGTTACTCATAATTTTTTTGCCTACGTTATAATTAGTTCTTTTTGGAATGTTGTTTGCCAAGCTTGGTCCCACGTTAGTAAAGAATTTATTAAATTCATTGACAATTTTGTTTGGATCGTTTATTTCTTCATTTATAAAATAATTCGGAACAGTTAATACTGATTTATTTCTTTTTATAACATTGTTTATTATTCCCCAAGTTGACTTTATATTGTTTTTGTTTTTCTAGTAGATTGCTATAATAAATTTTTTGTCTTTTTAATATTGAAACTAATTTATTCTTATATTTTTTTGTATCTGTGCTCAGCTTCGCTGGTTCTTTGTTTTAAAAAGCTTCTGAATAGGACATTTTTTTTCTTGCAGGCATTTTGCAGTCCTTTTGTCAACCATTGTTTATTCTTATTATCTTTTTTTGTAAGTTTTTTATTTTACAGTTTTTTTTGTAGTGACTGCACAGTATTCTCATAAAAGAGCTGTAAGCCAAGTTTACATCATTTATATATATTTCATCCCAGTTTTGCTGTTCTAGGGCTCTATTAAATGAGTCTATGGCTTTTTGTGACCGATCCGTTATAAGATTTTCCGTTTGAGGTTGATGTCTAATCTGATCATTCTTGTAGCATGTGAAAACTGGCAGATGATCACTAATATCAGTCATTATGATTCCAACACTCTCCAACCCCCCCTGAAACGTTACAAAATATGTTATCTATAATTGTTGAGCTTTGTACAGTAATTCTTGTGGGTTTGGTTATCAGAGGAAACAAACCTCAGAGTAGATGCATGGAACTTACAAAGTCGTTTGATAAATTGTTTGTAGTTTTCAAATCAATGTTGAAGTCCCCACAGAGAAACAAATTCTTGTTACCGATTCCATTAAACATTTCCGAAACTGTATTTGTGAATGATTCAATACAGGAACCTGGTGCTCTATAAATACTGCTAATTATTATGTTTTTTGTCTTCTCAGATGTTATTTCAACAGTGATCATTTCCATTACATCAGCAGTTGCTGTCGACATGTTATTCATCACTTTGCTTTTTAGGGTGTTACATATACAGAGTGCTACACCACCACCTTTTTTATTTTCCCGATTCTGGTAATACATCTCATACCAGTCTATTTGAACGTCCTCAATATCTCCTTCTTGTAACCATTTTTCTGTAACTGCAATGACCTTAAATCTCATTTTATTTTGTGTTAAAAACGCCAATATTTGATCACAATTGCAATGCAAACTTCTACTATTGAAGTGGATGATGGACAGTGTATCATTCGCCAAGGCACAGTCACGCAATTCTTGGTCACTATAATATTTGCATTCATTATTATGCATGTACAGATTATTGTCTAAATCTTTTACAGGATCGTAAATTTTGTATTCTAGTTCTTCTTGTATTCTTGTGTCCATGTGTTTTTTATTTCTTTCTTTTATGTTTACTAGTATTTAGTTTCTGTGACTTTGTTGTGGATTTTTACTATATTTATTTCTTTTTCCAACATTTCTCTTCCGTCCATCAGTCATTGTTTATTGAAAATTTCCAGTTCCTTCAGCTCCTTTATTATCTTAGCCTGTGACCCTTCTTGTTCTTTGGTCCATACATTCCCATTTCTTGTCCATGTTGCTATAATTTTTTCCTGCTTTTTTAGCATCCGTGCTTCTCTGGCTATCGTCCCATTTTTTTTGGTTAGATGTTCGCTGATGTAAACATTAGTGCCTCTTAGCTTGTGCCAATACATTGTTTCTTTGTTTTCTGCTGGTGAACCTTACTATAATAGCTGGTTTTGCCTTTTCATATTTCTTAGGCAGAGTGTGACATATGGAAATGGCTTCTTTTTGTATGGAAATATTCTTAATGTGTAGAAATGTTACAACTTGTTGTTCAAGTGACTCAGGTTCTTTTACTGAGGCATCTTCTGCTGATTCATGATTGGTAACTGCATTAGCATAGCTTCTGTGTCTGGTTTCAAGTCCCATTATTACCAAGTCTTCTCTTCTTGTATAATGTTCAAGTTCGTCCACTCTTTGCTCTAAAGGCGATATCTTTTTCTCTTTCTCGGTTAACAGTACTTTGAGTTCTCTCACGTCGTCCGTCAGTCTTAGCAAGCGATCCTGCTGCGATGTAACTTTTGACAGCTCACTTGACATGTAGTTCAGAGATCATTAGATCTCGTCCAGGTCGTCTGCAGCCATGTCTTTGCCCCGTCCAGCCGATCGTCCTCCTGGCATTTTTCCTACTCAGATTTCTCCTCTTTTGCCTTCCTCCAGTCCCGCAGCCCCAGCGTAACAGTCCGAGCTCCGCGTCGCTAAGTCGGGCTCGATGGCAGGGCTCGCCTTTGTCAGCCGCCCCGGAGGAACCACGCCGGGTCTAGTGCTGTCGGCCGCCAGGCCTGGTGATGTCAGCTGCCGGAGAGCCCCACCAGTCTGGTGACGTCGACCGTGGGGCCTGTTGATGTCGGCCGCCGGAGAGCCCTGCCGGTCTGGTGATGTCGGCCGCCGGGCCTGGTGATGTCGGCCGGAGAGCCCTGCCGGTCTGGTGATGTCGGCCTCCGGCTCTGGTTCTGGTTCTGCTTCTGCTGATTTGATTCCGCTGAGTTGATCTTGCTCGTCCTGGAAGGATTGTTCCAACAAATTACAAGACAAACTCTCAGGATGATTGCACGTTCAGAGCTGCAGTTAAAGCGACCAGTAAAAACAAAAGCATACAGGTAAAAATCTGATGAAGGTCCATACCGGAGGAAAAACAGTAAGTCAACTGACAAAACTAGAATAAGGATGTGAGGGGAAAGATGTGTGGACAAGATCACTTTTGTTTACACTTTTATTTTCCGGGAAAGACAACTCTGCCCATGCTCAACGTATTTAATCTGACTGAATGCTTGGTGAATGCATACTCACGGCATGATCGGATCATTTCAGTTAGTTTCCATATAAATAGAGATTTGGGATTTCCGATCAAGATTTGAATCGGATCAGGGAAATTTGGCAAATGTAAACGTAGCTACTGACAGAGCAATGCTATCCAACTTTGTGTTTTGACATCTGCAAAGGTCCAATAAAAGTACTCCATAAGAAATGTTACTCAATAAGTCTTACGTACACAACTCAACATATTTTACTGCTTAAAAATTTCCTTTAGATCCATCTCTTTTGCACCATAACCTGCGTTAGCATCTTTATATTCAAACTTTTGATCAATATCTTACCTCATCAAGCAGGTGATCATGGGTTACCCCCTCAGCTGGGGCAAAATCATCAGCTATTGGTCAGTGGGTCAAAAGTACAGCCCCCTGTAATCACGTGTACACTGTAGCTCTAACCAATTGCAGCCAAGTAAATAGTTGATTGACACATCAAATAGTTAATAAAATTAAGGAAATCTCTAAAATTAGAACCACTCGTGTCCTGCAAACTGATGAAGAAGGATTGTGATTGATGGAGTGCTGAATGTGTTTCAGGCCCACAAAAGATCTAACTGCATGAAAATATCTGCAATTATCATTAGTTAGACTAATGAAAGAAAGAAGCCAATATTTTATATAGCACCTAACAAGATAAAAATCACGAGGTGCTTCATAAGAACATAAATAAATAAAAAACAGATTAAAATAAACAATAACAAAATATAAAAATGAGAATATTGGTTGGTAAAATTTTACATGTCGCCCAACTTTTGTAGATCGCCCAATTTTTGTAGATTTCTTTTAGTTAGATTTAGTTACTTTTATTCAGACTTGTTTATTCTTGAGCAAAAAGCCTCTTTCTGAAAATTTGATCAATTTTGTTGTTTTCACCCATCTTTTCCAAAATCAGCGAATAAGTAAAGCAATATCCTTGTGAATCTGTAAAACCCTTTTCAGGTTATTAAACTGTACTCATTTTTCTTTTCCACCCTTTAACATATGTTTACATACATGTTGCTCATGAATTCATTTAAACTTGTTAGTTGATTTGTTGTGGAAATGGAGCTGGGTGGGTGCGGCAGTACTAAGGTGTAGACTGACAGATTCAGAGTCTCTGATTACTCTTTAAGAGAAGTGTTGATCTCCCAGCGGAAGGAGACGGCATTGTGCCACATGACTGTGTTGAACACGGTGAAACACGAGTGTGTCCCTGTTAGGGAGCCTGGACTGTAAGCTCAGATTAGTTTAAATATCAATTTCACATAGTAGCAATGTTCTTATGTTTAGTCATCAAATGCATTTATCAAACCTGGTGAATTAAATGACAGTTATGATTCTTGCATAGGTCATTTATCAAGTAGCTATGCAAAGCATTCTCAGCTTACTGCTCCTGAAATGGTCGGAATTCCTGCTATTCCCAACTCGACATCACTGTAAATATCAAATCTCTGTATCTTGGAGACACAAAACAAGCAACCAGATCGTAGGTTCAGTGAAATTCTGTGTGCTTTTAAAGTCTTTTTTTAGTTAAGTTAGGCAAATAAAAAAAGGGCTCGTGAAAACGAGAGCTGGTGCATGCAGGGAATGTTTATTAATGATCTGGTTATGAGTGTGAAGGACTTCAGCCACGCTGGTGTATTTACTCTGATCTGCAACGTGTGGTTTTCAGAAAGCAGCATCTTATTCAGAATTCTTTGTAAAAAAGACCAAATGTTAATTAATCAGCCGCAGATTCCTGCAGTGAAAACTTTTGAATTATTATTTTGCTCTTGCCAACAATCTCTGAATTCCCTTTGAACTTCTTCCCATCTCACCTTTCTTGAATTTCATCTCATCTAATAATTTGAAGCTTCTTTTTTCTTCAAAGCAAAGCAGTTAATCCATGCTGACTGATGGGTGCAGTGGAAACGCGTCTGTCTGTAACTCCATCAATCATGATATACAGCTGTTCCCCTCTCATCTACTGCTTAGTCATCTGTCAGTGACTCGCCTTCAACCTCAACTTAAAATGTGTATGAGTGTGACGTTGGTAAGAGGGCGCTCAGGGGAGGGGTTCTTTGACCCTGTTCACAGTAACTATACACTCCTGGAGGGACTTTTCTGTACTCTGTCTTAAGTTTAGAGCCTCAGGGGCTTGTGAGGCAGTAAGGGGATACCTTTGAAAAATAACCCTGGTTTTCCCTTGTTTATCAAAAACTTCACTTTGATGAGTTCGAAGCAAAAATAGGGTTTAGTTAATGATTGCTAAAACGAATCATATTATAACAATTTCTCTCCATTTGAGAGAAGCGTTAGCAGTTATTTTTTCTTATTTGGTCAGACGCTCAACACGGAGAAGTCTACCTCAAACAGCTGTCAGTCTTCAGTCAATGGGAGGTGCTTATCCCTAAGCCTGGTGTGTATGCACGCATGGAAGCAGAGTATAGGTGGACTGTGTTGACCAGTTGAAGAGATCGCTTCCAGCATTAGAGGGATAGAGGCATACCAGTCAAGCTTTTTGGCAACATTTAGGGTTTTGATTACCTAGACTTTAGATAGTCAGACTGCCGTGGAAGTGGGCTGGTGTTTTGGAGAATAGAACCCGTTTTCATTCAGAGACTTGCTAAATTTTAAGATCTTTGTTTTGAAATGGAGTACCGCTACAGCAGGACATACTGTCCATCCTCCGTCTCTTCAGACTCCAGAGGTAAGAACCAGGATGATAAATAATACTGTTCAAAAAGGGCTGGAATGACTTGTATCATCTTATCAGTTTTAATCATTATCCAAAGCATAAAGTTCCATTTTGCGTCTTCATTTCCAATCCAGCGTGTGCTTGGGTGTCAAATATTTTAGATGTTTAACTTTAGCCGGGTCTAGTAAAAAAGAGAAGTTGGCTCACGGCCGATTCCTCTGACATGCTTGAAGATTTTTTTAAGTATGGGTTGCAAAATAAATTTAAAAGTAAAAGTTATTCTGCAGCTTTAGTCATATGAGCATGCATTTGTGCACAAGCTGTGATCACTTTGTAGGTGTTGAAATGCTGATTTGCCCTGAGGTGCTTTAAAAAGTCTGGCATGTCGGGAGCGTTAGAAGTCGTTGCTCCCTAACATTCTGAAGAGGGTGCACACGTTTTTGTTTTTTCAGATATGCACATTGCATGTTGTATGTTGATGTTTGTGGACTGACAGGCATCACTCGTATTCGGTTGTACGTCTGCCATAACTCACGGTCGGTGCAAGCTGTCCACCTCCCACGTTTCATCTTAAAATACACCTGCTGTTGCACGTTGTGCCAGATGCTCAGACTCACCAGGCGTGCAAGCTAAGATCATCATCAAGTAATGTAATCCTTCACTTGAGCTGCTTGGTTTTTGTTATATAAGGTCTAGATGTCTGGCACAATACGCTGACCAGCAAGAAATGTAATAGCATCATTAATTTGACTTTGAACTCCTTTTTTTTGTTCACCAAACAAAAGAATTGCTATGCCTTAGGTTTTTCAGTATGTATCTATATTATTTTTATTCCTGTTGTATGCATTTACCACACAATTTTTTTTCATGATCTACTTTGATGTTCTTGTTTTAGAAAGAACTAAACGTTGTGTTCTTGTCACTCAGTTTGAAACATTTTAACTTAAAGACCACGCTCTGGTGGGGAGATGGTCAGAAGAAGGGGAGGGTATCTCATAGACTTCACAACCTTTTCCTAAGATAACGTATTCAAAAACTTTTAGTCATACCTAAAATTTACTGTAAAGGCTTGCCGTATGAGATATTGAAACTGAGTAGAGCAGTGAACAACTCATTGCTATGTAACGATATAATGGATTAGAGGTGTTCCGACCAGAGAATGAAGTCACTTTCCTTCTTTGTCTGCTGTAACGTGAGCCTCTCAGCTCCATGTTGTGGCAACTGGAATAATTGCAGTCCATGTTTTTGAATATGAGTCGTTCCTTTTAGAAATTGAAGCACTCAGCTGGAAAGAATCTTTCAGCTGTTGGCTCCCATTTGTTTTGGTTTCAGGTGTCTGGTTTTATGTGTGACCCTTAGAGATTTTCTGTTTACATATCTGAACAGTTTTACTTTATGGTCTGTTGCAGAGAAGAGTGGAAAAGAGGTGATGTCCAAAGGATCCTCTGGAATGGAGGTCATCCTGGCTTCACTGGAGGTCAGCTCACATCCACTTTGAATGTCCTGTCACTGTGTAATACTGAAGCAACTGCTTCTGACGGATAAACCTGTTTATTTAAGCCAATGTGTCGCCAGGCTGTGACTCTTGGTGACCAGTTGGAGACACTAAATTGCATGAAAACAAGGTCATTCTTAGAGGAAATCACGTTTTCAGTCATTTTTTTCTGCAAAGAAAATAGATTTTTTCTGGTCTCAGTGGATGAATCTTTACTTAGGTTTAGGAGTTCTGCAGGTAACGTCACACCAATCAAAACAGATTAATCACATGAAAAGCTTTAATTAGAGGCAAACATGCAGATTTGAACTATTTGGTGTAATGCCTGTATCACCTTGACAAGTGTGTTGTTTGTGATTTTGACAGAACAGCAGGGATGTCCAGACCACCCTAACCATCTTGAGCATCCTCACTGAGCTGCTAACTGTTGGTGAGAAGTCTTAACTCTTGTTTTTGTCTGACAAAAATCAAAAATCTAGAAATACGATAAATCGTATGCATTATACATTTATTTATAGCTGCAAATAAGTAAAGTGCAAAGAAATGATCTGTTTTCTCAAAGCGTGTAAAGCTTAATTTGACCTCTCCATTAATGATGCGGTGGTAAATTGTGAATTCAGCAGCGACTGAAAGGATCAGGGTTTTGCCAAGAGGTTCTAATCGTGTCCTGAATTAAGTTTCATTATATCTAATGCTGTTCTATTCCTGGTTTTCCTGTCTTAGGCAGAGGCCGCAGAGTGGGCGTGTTTGTCTCCAAAGGAGGAACTGGAGTATTATTCCAGATTCTGGTCAATGCCAGTAAAGAGTTTCCTCCCAGTGAGGAACTCATGCTGCAGCTTCACTCACTGCTGGCTAAGGTTGGCCCAAAAGGTATTTTATTGTCACAGTTGAACCACGCAAACATTTAGAGATCGGTTCAATCGGAGACATTTCAGATGTGCCTGTTTGTCTGACTTTATTTTATCTGGGTAGAAAAAGCTGTTGTTAAGGGTTCCCACATCAAGACCCATGCCATGTAGCTGAGTTTTTGTAAAACCAAATGTCCTGCTCCGTCTATCCAGGGTTTCCCCCAGCGCTTTATAAGCCTGGCGGCCTGCCAGGCTTTGCTTGGTCACCAGCCAGGCTAAGCGTCATGCCCCGCCCCCCTCTCCGACCCTACCATGTTCGCTGACACGAACGGCGCACAGCAGTGAAATAAAAGTAGGGCCCTCCATCAGCTGATACTGGTGAGAAACAGCAGCGGATTGTGTGCACGTGCACCCCCCCCCCGCTGTCACGGACAAGCAACGGAAAGGACTGTCAGCTTCACACACACACACACGCTGTCACGGACGAGCAACGGAAAGGTCCGTCAACTTCACACACACACACACAGGCACGCACGCTGTCACGGACGAGCAACGGAACTCGGAATTCATACACCAAGCCCGCCCCCCCTCTGACGGTCCGGTCCGCCAGGCTTTACTCGTGTTCTGGGGGAAACTCTGGTCCATCTATGAAAAAAATTAGTGTTCATGCCACCTTGTTTTTACTAAAACAATCTGGTGCCTGTAG